>SNQJ01S0042685.1:8308-30436 GCA_010110895.2 Picea sitchensis
GTGGAAGGCACCTGGAATGGTGGCGTTAACTTCCAACGAACCAATACCGTGTTGGTCTTTATTGGCCCAAAGACCAAAGCTGCTCTTTGGCCTTGGAATGAATTACTCGCTAGGATGGTAGGTAGGGAGGCTCCTCATGAGTTAATGAGGGGATGGGGATGAACTGCCCATCCGTAGAATCCCTCAGACCTGACCACTACGGGGGAATTCACGCCACACGCAACCTTGCAGGAAAAAGCAAGAAAGGAAGTGTGTGGAGGGAGAGGCGACGGGGATCGCGGAAGAGGAACCAGAGGAACTCTGAAAAATACAGGGAGTCATGAGAAGAGGAGAAGGAGGGTAACCTTCATCCTGGACTTTCGACAAGAAGGAAGTAAGAGACTGAGTCTTAAAGCATCGTGGTCTAGCTCAGAGGTGGCTAGTGGTAAATCCATTTGGAGTCACTGAGCCTACGGTTGGGTGGAAATGAGCACCCCTCTCAGCAGTCGTGCCACACTTGGTGTTCTTTCTGATAAGTGTTTACATCTCACATCTTGAATTAAATATAATGGATGCATACTCATGTTTGTACACTTATAAATGATTGATTTATGTATAGAAGTGTTTGCCTAGTATTTCGATCAACAACAATGAATGCATGCTTATACTCATATGAGTATAATCGATTTACGTATAGAAGGTATAAGTTCAGATTCGAGCTCGTCCCCTGGAGAGTTGTCCCATGTTCATGACCCACGATATGCCTTGGTTTGTTTTCCCGAAAGCACCTTCTTCTGGGAAGCTCCATCATATTCTAGAGCCGAAGTGAGTTTCTGGAAGGGACTACTATTTTTAAATAAATACTTAAGCTTACCTCACCCTTGTCACAGAGTTCATAGCTCGATAATTTAAGAAGGCCTTTCAGTCAGGTCACCAAGCCTAGTGATAATTACCCAAGAATCCGTTGAAGGATTTTATGGCCTAAGTTTGGAAACCCTGCCCCAAAAAGAATGGGTTCATTAGAGTTTGGTGTTTCAGCGATTTGGCACCCGGGATACCCAAGGGAAAGTTTTCTTGTCTTTGCATGTCGCAGAATCCTGACTTGCGAAACCCCGAAATGGTATAGCGTGGTTAGATTTTGGTGTTTCGGCATTTTGGCACCTGGGATACCCAAGGAAAAGTTTCCTTGTCTTCGCATGTCACGAAATACTGACTTGCGAAACCCCGAAATGGTATAGCGTGGTAAGAGTTTGGTGTTTCGACGTTTCAGCACTCGAGATACCCAAGGGCAAGTTTCCTTGTATTCGCATGTTGCGAATTCTCGACTTGTGAAACCCCGAAATGAACTTAGCGTTATACCATTTCAGGGTTTCACAAGTCAGGATTTCGCGACATGCGAAGACAAGAAAACTTGCCCTTGGGTATCCTATATATATATACATATATCGACATTTCAGAGTTTCAGCTCCCGAGAAACCCAGATACGAGACCTCTTGTCATCGCACATCATGAAATCCCGACCTGTGAAACCTCGAAATGAGCTTAGCATATATATATATATATATATATGAACTTCGGAGTTTCAGAAACCGGGAAACCCAAGAGTGAGTTTCCTTGTACTCGCCAGACGTGAAATCCCAATACGTGGAACCCCGAAATAGTCTAACGGGGATAAGTCTTAGTGTTTCGGAGTCTCGGCAACCGGGAAACCTAAGTGTGAGACCTTCTGTCTGCGCATATCTAGAAATCCCGACTTGCGAGACGCCAAAATGATAATAGAGATAATGAGATATGGTGTTTTGGTGTTTCGGCACCTGGGATATCTAAGGGAAAGTCTCTTGTACTCGCTAGTCCCAAAATCCCGACGTGCGAAGCCCCAAAATGACATAGTATGTCTGGAGTTTAGATGTTTCGGTGTTTCGGCACCCAGGAAACCCAAGGGTGAGTTCCCTTGTACTCGTCGATCGTGAAACCCCGACTTACGGAACCCCGACATGAACTTAGTATTATATATATATACATGTATCGACGTTTCGAAGTTTCAGCTCTTGAGAAACCCAAGGGCAAGTTTCCTTGGCTTCACGTATTGCGAAAGCCCGACTTGTGAAACCTTGAAATGAGCTGAGTAGATATAGGGGTTTCGGTGTTGTGGCACCTAGGAAACCGAAGGGCAGGAACCTTCATCTTCATACATCGCGAAATCCTAGTTACCGAAGTCCTAGTAGGTGAAATCCCGAAGCGTTTTGGTGTGAATAGAATTTTGGGTTACGGGGTTTGGGGAGTCGTAGAAATCGACTACCTTGCATTTTAATCTCCCGGTTTTCCAAGTCCCAAAATGCGAAAGGCCCCTTGTGGCTTAGCCCGTGGTCACAACCGATGGACACATGGGAGTAAATCCTACGGTTGGTGCATGAGTTGTACACAATAGATCTTCAATGAAATAACTAGTGAGTTGGTGTGGTGAAGGTCCCGATTGGAAGACCTAGCCTACGCTAGAACCTCGTAGGAATTTGGGGATTCTGTTCCTTGGTGAAAAGGAGGAAAAATCCGAAAAATATTAGTTCCCGTAGTGGGTGTGTTACAAGAGTACCATGGGTACAATGACCAATCTAGGGAGATGGGCAATAAAGGTGCTCATAGTTAGCATATTGCATCGAATATATTGAGGAAATGCATAATTTCATAAGAGGGTAGGTAATGGACTGCCCATTAAGGAAGGAGGACCTTCCAATACTCTATCTGAATGGTAGAGGTGTTAAAGAAAAGGAGAAACTTGAGTGGCCATGAGTATTGGCACCTTGGTTACTACTAAAGTAAATAATTCTTGGGTGCACTCAAGAAAAACTTTTGGTTTCATATGTGTTGATCTATGATCATGATCATCCTGTAGCCGGAAGCATAGTCCTGCTGCAATGATGAACAGAAATGAATAATCCATACGGTGAAGAACTTGGATAATCTCCAACACACCATGGAAAAGTACTTGACCTAATGGGTGGAAAAATTGAAATCAACACAAGGGTGCATGGTATGTGGATGTGGCCATGGATATTGGCACCTTGGACTAAGTTCACTTAATGTTGAATTACATTTTGAAAAGTTTGGTATGATGAAATGATGAATAGTTAAGGATGAGGTTTCCTTTCATGTTTATATAGAGATGTGATGCAACTGCTAGAATACACAAGTTAAGAAATGTTGTGATGCTATTCTAAATGCATTGTGAGAATATATATATATATATATATATACAATTTGTTTGGCTATATAAGGAAGGAATTGCATGAAGAAAAGGGTCTTGGACATGGCCGTGATGAAAGCCCATAATGAAGACCAATTGCCTGCTGAACCAAACTTATATGGGAAGGAAAGTCCCATGCTCATGAATTTGTTTCCTGTGTGAAACAGATCTGAAATTAAATATAGAATTTGGAAAATCTGTGGGTGACAGATTTGTAATAAAAAATTTGAATTTAAAATTGGTGATGGTATCTCATAATTTATGTGTACCTGTAATACAGGTAAGACAAAATATCGCTCTAGGGAGGAAAGATGAAGGAGGTCAAGATGGAAAGTATGAAAGAGGCTACTACTGAGACATGAGAACCCTGTGGTAAGCCATGATCACCCTAGAACACATTGTGTTGTGGAAACACAAGCCAGAGGGACGCCTCGATAGGGAAATGGAAAGTATGAGGGATGCCCTGACTGTAAGGCTCAATGACTTTTCTGAAATTATTCTTGTGCGAGAAATCCTTGGTAAGGCAAGAGGATCACCCGAGGAACTGTATAGTAGAGAAGGGGATGCCTGAGCCTGGTCCTGGAGGGTGAGTGACCTTAAGGAAGAAGGGACTTGACAATTCTCCTACACTATTGATTGGGATCATGCACACAATGGGTATGTCCAGGAAAAAAAGTGAGCTAAGAAAACAAGATAGCCATGTGGATACGAATCCACGAACTGCACATATGAGTACTATGCTTAGTTATGAAATTTTCTTGAATTTTATGCAACAGTAAAATTTATACACATGAAAGCTATGATTAATATGTTGTTTGTCCAAGATTATTGAAGAAAGGTGACGAAGGCCAAGAGTCTGAAAAGGACTTGACCAAGAAAGAGGGTCAAAACTTATGAAGCAGTTGAATGAGAAACACATGACATGCATTATTGAGAAAGAACACTGAGGACACTGTTACTTTTAAAGGGGAGGGGATTGTAATACCCCTGTTTCCCCTAGCTTGTGATTAATCATTAATTATGATCACCATGCTATAGCATGGGAAAAATGTAAATGTATTATTTATATTGCCAATGAATGACTGTGGGGGTAAATCCTTGAAGTAATTTCCATGATATCACTAGAGGAAAGAGTGAGGAAACTGTGGAGAGGGTTCATTAGTTCAAATGACCCAAATTCCCTTTGCTGAGATAATAAGCCTCATTCAGATCCCAAGGAGATGAATCAATTAATGAAGGAAGGACTGGTGGTTAGATAATCAACCACCCCCATGAATGGAAGCATGGTCTGGCTGAGGAGACAAGAGGTTGTCAGCCTGAAGAACCACAGATTCCTGCAGACCAAGGCTGACCCATCCTTCTGACAGAGGGAATAGGATAGCTCAAGAACCCTCCTAGGAAATGCATGAAANGGGGGGGGCATAGGCATACAAGAGAGAGAGAGAGGGGTGCGCGCGTGAGACTCTGTAGAGAGAAAGAGAGAAACCAGTCAAGAGAACATGCACAGAGGGGAACATGTGACCCGACTATGCATAAGGAAAGAGAAAGGTCGCAAGTTTGATGCTGAGGAAGCACTTTATAAACCTCGCAGGTTTCTCTGGAAAAGAGAGGATCTCTGAGAAACGGTATGAATTTCCCTGGTGATATCATGTCTTGGCACGAGGGTTCCCAGAGTGCTAAGAATGAATTCCTCTGAGCCTATGGTTGGGTGGAAAAGAGAAAACCCACAGTCAGTTGGTTGGCTGCAAATTGTAATAGATAAGTACTTCGTTTACCTTGCACACTTGAATTGAAATACATGATCGAATGTGTGTGTCTTTGACTAAGATTTGTAGTGTTTGATTCATAATGAAAATGCTTACTTTTCTTCTATAAATTGTTGCCTTCGAATGGTTATAAGAGGACCAGTGTGGCCTCTAGGATGGTTGGGAAATCCTCAAGTTATTCTTCCTAGGGATAAACTTCACAATACTAGAGTCGAGGCAGACTCCACGATATTGCTACAGTCTTGTTGATCCTTCGAAGGTTCCTTTCCCTATGTTAGAACCTAAGTTCTGTGAGTGGAGGGTGCTTTCTTCAAACGAATAGCCTAAGATACCATAGGCTCGTGCCCGCAACCTTAACCAAATCTTGGCTAAGAGTCGAGCATACAACCCGAGACTCATTAGAGGTTCCTGTTGAGCACTCAACACACCCTAAAAAGCATATGTCAAATTTTCACTTTTTGGGTACCACTTAATTTTGCACTGCCTGAATTTGATTTTCTGTTGATAAATGATGTGAATTTGCCTGTTCTCTTAATGCTCATTAGCTATTCAGGGTTGTTTAACCTTATGAAAATCCACGAATTAAAGGGGCATAAAACTTAAGTAAGGAATCAACAACCAAAACACTTCACCTGACGTGCTCAAGATTCGACATCAAAAGGAATTAAGAGGTGAAAAATAAACACTCGGAAAGCCTCAATCATCAAAACGTCCATATTCATCGATATTGGTGAAAGGGAAGTTTTGTTTAACGACAAGTATCACACACAGACCTTGCCAATAGCTGATCCCCTTCGACATCAGTAAAAGGTGAAGGGAGTGAACGTTAAGGAAGGAGGAAAAAATATCGCCGATAGTCGATAATTGATGCGCTTGTAGGAATCAGAGAAAACCAAATCACGACGAAAATTTCAACCATTCTAAAGAGTTTTCCCCGACCACCGAATCCCGAAGTGTTTAGGCATCGACGAATTTTCGAAGAAGCTAACCCAAAGAAAAATACGTGATAGGTTTATCCTCAATCGTCGATCCCTGATACCTTTTCGGCATTGAAGAACCCGGTTTTATTTTAGATCGTATAACTTGAAGAAATCCCTGACCCCAACAAATTCACGCGAATTAATTCGTTAGACAACACCACGTATCTTAGCCCGACTGGAGAAACCGTACGGCCTAGATCAACCCCAAGTCACTTTGGGTTCCTCACATCCAAGTCACACCTCTGAGTCAGTTTTCCACATCAACACCATACGATGAATTCGATTGGAGTCGGAGGTTTTTGGAGAAAGGATATCAGCAAAAACATTCATAGCACATCGTTGATCCCCGATCCACCCACTAAGAAAGCGACATGATGGGATGTTTTAACGTGATACGATTGGATTATGAGCTTTTAAGAGGTTAATTAATGTCCAATCTCGCATTAGTTGCTACTTCGTATGTGAATCAAAACCAGCTATTTGAAATTACCGATAGAACACATCACCCTCCGTGCCTCCGCCATCAACCCACGATGAATTCAAGTTGTAGTGATTCGGCGGTAGATTTGTTTGAATTCCACTCATCACCAGAATTAATTGACTGATATGACACGGTAAGTTCTTCCCCATTTAAATTCTCTTGGGACATTGTAAACAAAACCATTATGCGTGCAAAGGATTTTCAGAGCATCTAGAGAAGTGAAACGAGCAATTAAAAAGCTCTTGAGATCCTGTGAGTATCATGCAACCAGGTTTAGCAAGCGTTACAGGTATGTACCAGTCTAATTTTATGTGTTTTCACTTCATATATACATTTTTATCTAGTGTTTCTTTGTACACAGGCCCTAAAGGATTGATTTTGATTGCAGGAATAATGCCTCTGAGAAATCCAACCACTAGGAAATCTCCGAGGGTGCCCAAGCTGAAGGAACCAGAGGTAGGAGAAGGCTCTTCTCCAGGGGCAACAAAACAGTTAGAATTTTCTCCAAGACTAGAACCGGTTATTGAAACATCCACAAAGAAGGCTTTCATTCAACATCTGGCCTTCAGAGACATAGAGGGAAGCACAGTGACCAAGATGACACTCCCACATTGCGGAGAACTATTCAAGAAGATCAGCCGGGAGGAATTCCCTAAATACACCCCACACAATGACCCAGATGTGAGAGCACTTGATGACCAGGTATTCCTGAATATCCGATGGCCGTACCTTCACATGGTAGCAAGAAGAACCCCGGTGTTTCCCTATATAGAGTTGCTACAATGGCTCATCGACCATACAGACACGCATAAGTGCCTAATCAACGATGACAATGGTGAGTGTGTCATATTTTTCCTTCCGGTGGAGGTCCAAAAGTACTACAAGATTAGAGACATGGAGGAGTGGCTGAATACTGATTTTTTTGTGAAATTCTATGAGCGCCATGAAACTAGCCGAGTGATGGCCTCATGGTGGCGAGAGGATAAGAAATTCACCAACCAGACCTCCGACTGGTACCAAATGACCAGCCTAAGAGAACCATACTTATTCCTAATGGCACTCATATGTCAATTATATGGGGAGAAATACTGCTCCAGGTTTTTGGAGGCATGGATGCCTCTAGCGTACACAGTAGCTATCTCCGGGAGAGACTTCAATTGGGGAGCCATAATTTCCAAGCACCTGAGCATATGCATACAACAGTCTCAAATGCCAAAATAAGGGGAGAATCCAGCCTTCTACATGGAATCATATTTGTTGGATTTCATGTGTGTCAGAGATGTCTTTGCTGGCATAAACCTAAGATGACACGTCGTAGAGCTCTCGTTCCATGTATATTTCAACGTCTTATGGGAGAACAAGTATAAAAAATCCTACTCCCTCATCTGCGATGAATTCATCACACACATCTATTTTATTATTTTCAAGAAAGAATGTCTAAGACTATCGGCTGCGACCAAAAAGGTGATATCAAAGGTCAGCCACTGGTATCTGGATGAGCACGATACCTACATTAGGGTATTCGGGGCCACCGGAGCACCTCATCTCCTACCCGCACATGTACCTGACCAGATTGTGGTGGGAGAGATATGCTGCCAGACCATCCTGCAAGGTTACAACGCTACCTTGGTCAAATATAAGAAGTGAGAGTTTACACCGTATGGATTCCATGTTGGCTTCTACCTAGTGAAAGAAACCACCCAAGCCAAGAAGGAAGTGATGAACCAATTAGAATTCTGATTCCAGACTGACCGATTCTGCAAGCACGACCCAAAGGGTCTAGTCTTGAAACATGCTTCTCAAGTGTCGTCCTACTGTCCATACACCCATGACAAGTTTGAAGATGAGGTCTTCATTGAAAATGCCCAAGATTGGGACAAATTTGTGGCAAGGATGGTCGATCCCAAAATGACCAAGTTCAAAGCCATGATCCTTGATGAACATGCGATGATCCAATAAAAATTGGCTCAAGGGGACCTCAGGGACAGAGAGGAAATGATAGTAGTTGAAGCCCCCCTGGTAACCCTGAGGCAAGGTAGAGGTACCCCCATGGCTCAAGACGTGCGGGAGAGGGGGTTAATCATGGTAGAACAGGCACAGTGGATAATTGATCGGCTATAAGATGACCCAGACCTCATAAGTATGAAAAGGATCCCTGACGACAACCCATATGACAGCCAGGTAGGCCCAATTGGCTCTGAACTGATAGACATCGATGAAATCGTCGGGTTAAATGACCTTGAATTCACAATGCCACTGGCTAGATCACCGATAGGTGTTTCGACTTAACCAGAGACAGTTGAAATATTAGGGAGAGAAAGCACGCGAAACCCCCTAAGTGAGTTGATAAAAATATATGATGATGATGAGAGCCCAGAGGTATCCCTTGTGACCCCTGTGCATATAGAAGAAGAAAAGGAACCGAATAAGACATCTTCCCCAGTTCCCGATGCTCAAACTTAGGGGGTTCCACAGAACGAACTAGAATTCGAAAGTGTCTTAGACACTCATCTACCCAATTCACTAGAGACTCAAGAGGACAACCCAACAGATGAGCCAGGGTCAGGTGAACAAAAAGAAGAGGCTCCATTGTAGGAAATCGACATCTCGACGAACAAGGATCAAGTAAGTGCTAAGACTACCCCCGATGCATCAATATCTATCGGTACTCAACTCCCCGATGAGCGACAAACAAAAGTCGGGCCTTCAGAACACAGGGAGGAAGTTCAAGAACCCATTCTTGAACAAATACATACCATCGGGAGTTTGGGGAACACACTCACCTGGGGGGATCAACAAATTCTCAAACCTGTGGACGAAGTATCTGACATACATGTTATCTCTTATGATCAGAAAAGAAAGGCTATCGTCCAGAGAACCACCAAGAAGAGGAGGATCACTCTGGATCGCTCCATCCTCGTCACCACGGAGGAAAACCAGATCAACACCGAGTATGTTAGGACATACGAGTTCATCGGTGTAGGTATGGCGATCACATATGCCACCCTAGATAGAGCTAAAATAGATGAAGAGGAGTTGGCCGCTACTCTAAAGGAATTGGAACATTTGTGCCACTTGGAGAAATACTACCAGGACACCACACAGGCCACGGTGTACCTAAGGAGAGAATTCAGGGAGGCCTACAAAAGTTTACAGATGAACGACACCTATTCACTGCAAGGATAGCTGAGCTTTAGGAAGACACCTTCATGGAACTTGCGATGTGTAAAGATATGGAGTGGTGGTACGAGAAAGAGCAACAATCCATGGAAAGAATTTAATATATCAACGCGGTTCAAAAGGGTCGAGATGCCCAAGAGCACGACATTCGGGTGCTAAGGGAAATCATCATCGACCGCATAAGGAAATCGACCGAGTATTGGGTTAAAATGTCTCGGGAATCTCACCGAGAAATCCAAGAGAAATGGGCCACGTGCGAGAAAAACTGGAGCAATATCAATCAGGTGATGAAAGACATCAAAATCCCCAAGTTTGGCACACCCAATGACTTTTTCGACTTGCGCGACATAGTCAAGTCGCACACCGAACAAGACCCATCATGGGCCAAAGAAATAACAAAGGTGTCAAACATGATGCCAGGTCAAGTGAGACAGTTTATGGAGCACCCGATCAAAGCTCGGGCCATGCTGCAACAATTAAGTGACAGTTTAGTCAAGTATCAGGTGCATGCGATAGAGATAAGAGAAATTCAGTCGGCGCCGATGGAACAACATAGATTCCCATATGCCAACACCTGTGAGGATCTATTCATCAAGTGGTCTTAGTATGAGAAGAGTCACTCTATTAAGTGATACCTTGAGATGACTCTTAGAAAAACTGATAGAAAAGAGTGCCATGTGGTGAGTTTTGTTTTACTTAGTTGCACTTTAATTGTTATTTTTAGTTATTTTTATGTTATAAATAAGAGCATCGACCGGTTAGTTAATGGTCGATGGTTTTTGTAAGAAACTCTCATTTTTTGTTTTGTTAAGAACTATTCCAGAGCTACCTTTAATTAAGAAGTCCTTTTGGGACCAGAGACAAGTTTATGTTTTCATCAAATGCGTGTATGATTGGATGTGGAGAAGAATAATTTCTTATTTCATCTCATGAATGGATGATGTAACGAGTAAGAGATACTAAATATGTTGATAAGTTATTTGATGCAATGTTTTACAGTTCTTTATTTAATGTTGAAGATTAATCATTGTGTTGTTATGTGATTGATGATTAAATTTGAGTGAATTATTTTACTTGCCATTGTTTATCACATGCATGTTTTCTCTTGATAAATTATGTCTCAGTTAGTAATTGGAATACCCACACGGTTAACATATTAGTACTAGGCCTGACGTAGACAATCGATGTCTACATAATAGGTTGTAAGGGTTATCCCAAGCTCAACTTCTTATCCAGTAGTTAAATTTTGTTCCCATTTTGTTGCCTAGTTGGTTTATACCGGACCTATCTTATATCAGTACCACCTAAGAGAAAATACAAAAAAGAGAACATCTGAACCAAAGGAGAAAACCTTCACAATAAAACGTAAAGCCCATCGATTATTTTGGCCCTATTGAAAAATATGGAGAACCATTCCACTATTAAATGCTGCAGAGTCTAATTGGGCCTTTGTGGTGGGTTTGGTTCTTGCTGTTGATATAAAGGGATTGAGGACCCCTCAACATAATTGGCTCTAGAAGGAAGGTTGAATAATGAATGGCTGAATACATGTTTCATGTAATATTTCAGACAACCTATAGATTCAAAACAACCCACATGCATGGCTAGTCATTCCCAAGACATCCCACACACATTGAGTACTCCTGAAACGAGTAACTCACCCCAAGACGAGGAAGATCATATGTTCTCGGACATACCTTACGCTCTCCCTATCGAGGAATTGAATCAATTCAGAAGAATCAAAAGAGCATATGCCCAACAGATCGGTGTGTTGTCCTTAGCTCCGATATTTCCTCGAAGAAAACAAGTAAGCAGACTAGTGGTCGATACCCCCGACCAAGTTTTTGTGTACACAGTAGAAGACCTGATAGATTTCACTCTCAACGAAATAGAACATCCTCTTAATCTAATTCCTGAAACACCAGCTAACAACATCTTTGAGCCAGACGATTTTTCGAAAGAAGAAGGGTATAACTCAGAACGCTCAGTTTCAGGATCTGAAGATATGGAAGATCATAGTGACCATGAAGAAGAGAGAAAAAACCCACTGCAAAACAATCAACCTTGGTTGGATAGATATTCTTTCTCCATCCCTAGACGAGTACATAACCTTCCCCGACACCCAGAAAATTTACTTCCTAAATTTGACCCTGAGACTTTAGGATTTCCTGAAGACCATATCAAGAAATTCATACTAGCTATCAGACTTATGAATGTCCAACATGAAGACATAGTATGCAGGATATTCCCCTACACTTTTGAGAATTTGGCTTCCATGTGGTATTTTAACTTACCTGTAGGATCCATAACTAGTTGGACAAAGTTTCAGAAGGACTTTCTAGATAAATTTGCAGAAGAAACTACTACAAGAGTGTTGATGGTTGAGTTGTTCGCCGCCTCCATGAGTTCAAAGGAAATGGTCAAAGGATTTAATCAAATATTTACCATCATCTTAAATAGTTTCCAGCCCGAAGCTAAACCTACTCAGGAGCTACAAATTGAAGTATATGTTAATGCTCTCTCAACTTCTATTTCCATATTTGTGAAGAGGGTTGCCAAACAAACCCTGGCTGAGAATTTTGAAGAAGCCAAAATGATAGAGTTCCAAATGAAAGGATGCAAATAAGGCCAGGTATCCTTAGTTAAGAAATAAGCTCAACCCCTTCCCAGGAGAGGGCTATGGCTTACCAGACCCCTAGAGAAACAAACGGAACAAGCTCCTGAAAAGGGAAGTGGGGACATAGAAGACCTACAACACATGGTCAAAAATCTATCAAACGAAATCATAGACATGAAGAGAAGTGTAGGGGAAGGAAACCAAGGCCAAAGTCCCTATAAGCATTTTTTTAAAAGGAATCCACCGTTCAAATCAATTGAACCTCCGCCAACCAACTTAAACATCGATATGAGAAATGTAGCATACGACTCTTTCTGCACTTATTACCAAGATAACCACTCTGAAAGAGACTGCCCTCAATCCGTGCATGCCATGAATTTGATGGCCAACCAGTTTCTAGATGAAGTCTCCCTAACCGAACAACCAAGCGGCCCTAGTATGAATATTGTCGATCAGGAGAAAATTGCTCCACCAGAAGAAACATCCATGTTGATATGAGATTCTGACCTAGCCATGCCATTCGATGACCTGTTTGATGTTCAAGAACCACCTGCAGAAGTATTGGTTGTGCAAACACGAAGTAGGGGTCAACCTGTCTCGAACGACCTTACTACGACCCAAATTTTGGGAGGAAGACCAGCCATCGATCACCCGAAAACACCTTTTTTTCCCCGAAGAAACCCTATAAACATGCATACACAAGAATCACCGAAGCTGGATTACAACATAGTTGAAGATTTGAAGAAGTTGAAGGCTAATATATCAGTTATGGACATATGAATAATCCCTCAACAAAATGGCTTTTTGTCCCCGAAGAAACCCTATAAACATGCATACACAAGAATCACCGAAGTTGGATTACAACATAGTTGAAGATTTGAAGAAGTTGAAGGCTAATATATCAGTTATGGACATATGAAGAATCCCTCAGCAAAATGGCTTTCTGTACAATTGTTGAAGTCAGTGGAGAATCCTACAACAAGCATTGACCAAGAGGGGATTCTAATTCCCACAGACCCAAGGAATAAAGCGACTGTGAATGCATGTTCTGAAGATAAGAAGGGAAAACCTTTTGTTCCACCGTTCCTTTTAACATTTGAAGTTTTCAACAAAAACCTCCATAACCGTTTGGTTGATTCAGGAGCATCCTCTGATGTTATGCCCTTATCTATTTGCAAAAAATTAAATGTCGTTCCTCTCAAAAGCGACAAACATGTAATACAACTTGATAGAACCTAGGTGAAGGTTATGGGAGAACTCAAAGATGTGATGATCAGAATTGCGACTCATCCTAAATTTGTGCAAGTAATTGACATTATTGTAGTAGATATCCCAGAAGGTTATGGATTGTTATTAATCCGAGATTGGTCCAAGAAGTTAAACAAGTATTTCAGTATGGACTGGGCACACCTTTGGCTACCATTAAAGGGACACAAAAATATGATCATAATTGATAGGGAAAGATATCTAAAACATATTGTCACTGACTTAGAAACCCTAAATGAACCCTCATCGATGGATTTCCCTGTGCTAGGCAATTATTCTTGTGATTACTAATTCGAGAACTTCTCCCCTCTCTCATATAATTTCCCTCTTACTCAAAACTCTGAAATGAATTTTCGAGAGGAATTTTCGACGATAGCGGAGGAAACCCTCTTCTTCCAAGAACCTGCGTTAGAAATCATAGAACTAACAGGAGGAAAAGAGGAAAGTAACAGGAAAGAGAAAGCTAATATATCTTGCCCACAAGTTTGGACCTTATATTTTGATGGATCTAAATCACTAGAAGGGTTAGGAGCAGGGTGTAACCTCATTAATTCGAAGGGCAAACGACATTTCCTGTCCTATAGACTAGAATTCGAATGCACAAATAACATTGCCGAGTATGAAGCTCTAGTATAAGGGTTAAAGAAAGCCATAGACCTAAACGTCCAAGAATTAAAGGTTTTCAGAGACTCCAAAATCATTGTCAAACAAGTAAGGAATACTATACATTGTAATTCTCCACACCTAAAGAACTACCAACAGGAAGTGCACAGGCTAATAGAGCACTTTGAAGCTTTCAACATTACAACGATTCCCAGAGAAAAGAATATTCTTGCAGATTCTCTGGCCACTGCTTCTTCAAGGATATCACCTCTAGAGGATTATGAAGCCTCCCGGTTTACTGTATAATTTCTCTACAAACCATCGGCGCCCAAAAATATTTCCAATTGGAAGGTTTTTGAAGGAGACGAACAGATCATAAACTTTCTGACCAATCAGGACAACTTTAAAGACTTGGCCATTGACATTGAAGTATTTCGGGAACAATCAATGGAAACTCACCCTCATACAGATCAACCGACCGACAAATAGAAATCTCACACAATACCAAAGGGGATAGCAAATTTAGAAAACCTTTTTTATCTAAAGGAACAATTTAAGGGGTCGAAAAAGGCAAAGACCAGTAGTTCATGTCCCATGCATGAAACTATAAATCGCAGAACCCCGGACAACCCAAAAAATGTAAACCTTGGTAAGACGATATCTAAAGAGGAAAAGAAGGCATATCTCAAACTTTTCATACAATATCAAGATGTTTTTGCTTGGTCCTACCGAGATTTGAAAACTTATGATACCCGTATCATTCAACATACTATCCCTTTAAAACCTAAAGTGAAACCCTTCCAATAGAAGCTCTGAAAGTACCACCCTTCCCTAGAACCTCTCATGTGTCAGGAATTGAAGAAAATTGTATATGCCAAAATTATCTTCCAAGTCAGACATTCCACGTGGGTAGAAAATTTGGTTCCTATGAGGAAAAAGTCGGGATAAATTCGCTTATGTGTAGATTTTAGAAACCTCAACAGAGATTTAGAAAAGGACAACTACCCAGTCCCACCAATGGAGAAACGCTTGCAGACCATGTCTAGCTCTAAGGTTTTCTCCTTGTTGGACGGTTTCTCAGGTTACAACCAGGTTCTAGTTTCATAAGAAGACCGCTTGAAAACTACCTTCCGAACCAAGTGGGGAACCTTTTCTTACAAACACATGCCTTTTGGGTTAATCAACGCAGGAGCAACCTTCCATAGGGCTATGGACATGGAATTTTGGGGAATAATCAACAAGTGTGTATTATTTTATTTGGCCAACATAAATTTGTATTCAATGAACATATAAGACCACATCCAACACTTAACCCATATTTTTGAAAGGTGTAGGAAATACGACATATCCTTAAACCCTAAGAAAACTATTTTTGGTGTCAAGGAAGGTAAGATGTTAGGCCACATTATATCTCAAGCAGGAATTCACATAGATCCATAAAGGATAAAGGCTATAGCTCAACTTCCGTTACCTCACAAAAAACAATCTATGCAACCGTTCTTCGAGAAAATCAATTTTGTAAGGATATTCACCCCTGATTTCGTGGAAACTATCAAACCCTTGCAAAAAATGATTCGTAAATACGTTGAATTTAAGTGGGATGATGAATGGAATAAGGCCTTCAACAATATCAAGACAATGTTATCTCAAGCTCCAATGTTGCGAAGTCCCGATTTCAACAAAGATTTCTTCCTCTATACTTTCGCCTCCAACCAATCGTTAGCCACAGTATTGACTCAGAAAGACGATGATAACAATGAATCCCCTGTGTCATTCATGATCAATAATATTCAGGGGGCCTAACTAAACTACCCTTATATATATAAGAAGGCATGTGCGGTATACAAGGTGGTAAAACACTTCAGATCTTACATCCTCAAGAATCACACCAAAGTAATCATGCCTCACCCCACACTCTGATCCCTATTTACTCAACAGGAGATGGGGGAAAGAAGAGGAAACTGGATGGTAGTAGTCCAATAATTTGATCTAGATATAAAACCTGCTAAACTTATTAAAGTACAATGGTTATGCAAACTGACAGCTGAAGCTCAAGACCAAGTAAATGAAGACCCCTGATGGGAGAATGAAATGACATTATGGTGTGGTGAAGCTTCAAACAACTCCCTAGGGAAAGATTCTTGGTATGAGAAATTGACTTATCTCCTGCACCATGGGACTTTCCCAGAAAACCTAAACCCTAGGGAAAGGAGAGCTCTCAGGTTAAAATATGCATAACATCACCTCATAAATTCGGTACTCTTCTGGGTTAATTATGATGGGGTACTTTTAAGATGTCTTGAATGTGAATATGCAAACAAGGTTCTGAAGGAGCTCCATGATGGTCCTGTAGGTGGGCATTTTGCGGGGGACACCAATGCTCATAAGATACTGAGAGATGGCTATTATTGGCCCACTTTGTTCAAGGATGCTCACACATACGCTATAAACTGTACAACTTGTCAAATAAGCGTTTGGGAGGGAGAAGAGAGCAACAATTCCACTCCAACTGGTTATCGTTTCTAGGCCTTTTGAGCAATGGGGGTTAGATATCATAGGGGAAATTACACCAAGTTCTTCAAAATAGCATAAGTACATACTTACTACCAACGATTATTTCACAAAATGGGCAGAATCCATTCCCCTGACTCATGTAAATGAGAAGGTGGTTATCCAATTCATAGAACAAAAATTAATCACAAGGTTCAGTGTCCCTTCTGTACTTGTATTCGATAATGCAGCTTAGTTTTCTTCCACACTATTAACAGATTTTTCTCTAGACAAAGGAATCATAATTAGATACTCTGCAAACTATTATCCATAGGGAAACAGAGTGGCAGAATCAACCAATAAGAAATTAGTAAGAATATTAAAGAGATCGGTTACAGACAATCAAAAGAACTGGCATAATGCACTTCATAACACTTTGTGGGCTGATAGAGTCACACCCAAAGAAGCTATAGGTAATTCCCCATACTTTCTGGTATACGAGCAGGAAGCCATTCTCCCGAATGGGATTTATCTTCCATCTCTTCAACTTGCCCAAGATTCAAGAGGGGAGCCCTCATCAGTCATACAACAAAGAATTGACACCCTGCTCATGCTAGAAGAAGAAAGAGAGAAAGATAAATCAAAGTTCATATCCCACCAACAGATAGTTAAAAGGTGGTTTGATAAGCATAAGGCTAAAGAGAAGAATTTTGAAATAGGAGACTTAGTCCTAAAGTGGGATAGAGAAAATGAGCCTAAAGGAAAACATTCTAAGTTTCAGAACCTATGGCTCGGACCTTTCCAAGTGGCTGAGAAGATTGGGTTAGGAACATATCAACTGCAGAATCCGAGGGGGGAACATGATGCTCTCTAGTGAATGGCCAAACCCTAAAACAATATTTTCATTAAAAAAAAAATATCTTGTGTTATTCTAGATACGTCATTTTATCTTTTGCATTTACACTTTTTTTGTTTTATCATTTGCAATTGTTCTTTTGCGCTTTTGGAAGATTGTGTTTAGAAAAAAAATGGTTGAATTCAAATCATGTGACATAGTGAACTCTATTCCTAATTCATCACTCACATACCAACACAAGAAACGTTGAAGAACCTACGGTTGTTTCAAGAAATTCTTTATGTAACTTGCGCAGATGAAAAACTTTGGAGAAATGTAGAAGTGTCTGCTTAGCGGTCTGGTAAAACCAGGAAAGACGATAAGTTGGAAGGGACTACATGCACCTCAAAGACAGAGCTAGTAAGTTTCACCTTAACCATATCATTTTGCAAATAACAGATGTCCTCCTCTCCTACTCGCTCAGGGAATTCTGCCGAAGTAAAAGTCAACTATATAAAATGAGTGCATAGTAGGAGAGGGTATGAAGATATCTCTACCGGGGCTATGGACACTCGCTGACAGCAGAGAAAGGTCTGTGACGTTGGGGTGACTCCACCGAGGCTATGGATGCTCACTGGCAGCAGAGCAACACCATAGCAAATGAATAAGGGTAACTAAAAGGCCTAGTGCCAGTGAATGCTTTATTGGACTCTTGTCAAAAGGGGGAATTAGTAAAGGTTATAGGAAAATAAGGTGGAATAACGGTAAAAAAAACTTCACAGGCAGGCCCAGATGCATCAACTGAGGAAATTCCAAATGCAAGGGTAAAAGAGGCTCTGATGAAAACCAATTAGGTCCCTAATCATATTTTGCATCAGTCGAGCCCGAGGAAGGAAAAAAGTTTCTTCTTTCTCCTAGTGAGTCACCATTTGTTGAGCACTCAACACACCCTAAAAAGCATATGTAAAATTTTCACTTTTTGGGCACCACTTAATTTTGCACTGTCTGAATTTGATTTTCTATTGATAAATGATGTGAATTTTCTTGTTCTCTTAACACTCATTATCTATTCAAGTTTGTTTAACCTTATGAAAATCCATGAATTAAAGGGTTCTAACACTTAAGTAAGGAATCAACAACCAAAACACTTCACCCGACGTGCTCAAGATTCGACATCGGAAGGAATTAAGAGGTGAAAAGGAAACAATCGGAAAGCCTCAATCATCGAAACACCCATCTTCATCGCTATCGGTCAAAGGGAAGTTTTGTTTCACGACAAGTATCACACACGGACCTTGCCGATATCCGATCCCCTTCAGAATCGGTAAAAGGCGAAGGGAGTGAACGTTAAGGAAGGAGGAAACGATATCGCTGATAGTCGATACTTGTTGCACTTGTCAGAATCGAAGAAAACCTAATCACGACGAACATTTTGACCATGCTAAAGAGTTTTCCTTGATCACTGAATCCCGAAGCGTTTCGGCATCGATGAATTTTTGAAGAAGTAAACCCAAAGAAAAATACGCAATAGGTTATCCATTATCGCCGATACCCGATACCTTTTTGGCATCGACGAACCCGGTTTTATTTTAGAACGCATAACTTGAAGAAAGCCCCAACCATGACTAATTCATGTGAATTAAGTCACTATACAACGCCATGTATCTTTGCCCAACAGGAGAAACTGTATGGCCTAGATCAACCCCGAGTCACTTTGGGTTCCTTAGATCCAAGTCACACCTCTGAGTCAGTTTGCCACATCAGCACCATACGATGAATTTGATTAGCGTCAGAGGTTTTCGAAGAAAGGATATCAACAAAAACATTCATAGCACATCGTCGATCCCCGATCTACCTAATAAGAAAGTGACGCGATGGGACATTTTAACGCTAGATACGATTGGATTCTGTGATTTTAAGAGGTTAATTAATGTCGAATATCACATTAGTTTCTACTTCGTGTGCGAATCAAAACCAATCATTTGAAATTACCGATAGAACACATCACCCTCTGCACCTTTGTCGTCAACTCATGATTAATTCAAGTTGCAGATATTCGATGACAGATTTGTTTGAATTCCACTCATCACCCGAATTAATTGATTGATACGACGTGATAAGTTATTCCCCATTTAAATTATCTTGGACCATTGTAAACAAAACTATTCTACGCGTAAAGGAGTTTCAGAGCATCCAGAGAAATGAAATGAGCAATTCAAAAGCTCCCGAGATCCCATGAGTATCATACAACCAGGTTTAGCAAGCACTACAGGTATGTACTAGTCTGGATTTTATGTGTTTTCACTTCATATATACATTTTTATCCAGTGTTACTTTGTACGTAGGACCTAAATGATTGATTTCAATTGCAGGAACAATGCCTCCGAGAAATCCAACCACTAGGCGATCATCGAGGGCACCCAAGATGAAGAAACCAAAGGTAGGAGAAGGCTCTTCTCCAGGGGCAACAGAAGAGTTAGAATTTTCTCAAAGACCAGAACCAGTTATTAAAACATCCACAAAGAAGGCTTTCATTCAACCTCCAGCCTTCGGAGACACAGAGGCAAGAAGAGGGACCAAGAAATCACTCCCACATTGGGGAGAACTCTTCAAGAAGATCAACTGAGAGGAATTCCCTGAATACACCCCACACAGTGACCCAGATGTGAGAGCGCTTGATGACCAGGTATTCCTAAATATCCGATGGTCATACCTGCACATGGTAGTGAGAAGAACCCTAGTGTTTCCTTGTATAGAGCTACTACAATGTCTAATCGACCATACAGACACACATAAGTGCCTAATCAACGATGAAAATGGTGAGTGTGTCGGATTTTTCCTCTCGATGGAGGTCCAGAAGTACTACAAGCTTAGAGACCCGGAGGAGCGACTGAATACTAATTTTGTTATGAAATTCTACGAGCACCACGACACCAGCCGGGTGATGTCTTCATGGTGGCAAGAGGATAAGAAATTCACCAACCAGACCTCCAGCTAGTATCAACTAACCAGCCTAAGAGAATCATACATCTTCCTAATGGCACTCATCTATCGGTTGTATGGGGAGAAAGACTGCTCCAGGTTTTTGGAGGCATGGATGCCTCTAGTGTAAACAGTAGCTATCTCCAGGAGCGACTTTAATTGGGGAGCCATCGTTTCCAAGCAGCTGAGCATCTGCGTACAACATGCTCAGACACTGAAAGAAGGGGAAACTCCAACCTTCTACATGGCATCATATTTGTTGGATGTCATGTGTGCCAGAAACGTCTTCGTCAACATGAACCTAAGTTGGCATGTCATAGAGCTCTCTGTTGATACTGAGAGGGGGTGACTCAGTATTAAGTACAATTTAAAACCTTTTTCAACTTATACTTAAACCATTCAACTATATCCAATGAGGAATGAACAATAGTATAAGAGTTACACCAATACACCAAAATACACCATGCACAATATATGAGAAATAATCAATAGTTATTGTTCAAGGGAAGTAACGACTTCTAAAGGTAGCTACAACTTCCAAATGTAAAGGGAGAGATAAACCTCCAAGAGGAAGATACAATCCTCCAATATTAAGAGAGACTTGAACTCTCCATCCTTGCCCCTTCCTTCCACCCAAGAATATATGAGAGATAATAAAACTTTATATTAAATCATCACCATCAACCAATCATCACATAGAACCTGATAATGCTTCCTGAGACTTCTTCAATTTTTGCAATTTTTCAATTATTGAAGTACTCTGATCCTGTAGATAATATTACTCAATATATTCTTTGAAAATCCTCCAATTTTCACTCCTTGAATCCTCCCCAAAAAGAGGTTATAGAAAGAATGGTAGACTTTATTCAATTCTAGTCTATTCAGAAGACCCAACTTGTACAGCATGCCCCGTGCTCAATATTTAACATACGATTCTGAAACTCACACAAAACAAAATAAAGTCCGTACTCTTTCCAATGGAAGTGGTTCCACTTCATTTGGATTTTGTATGAAGAAGTTATGACTGTTTTACCCGGAACACATGTTTATTGACTTGCTTCAGGACTGGTCACAAACCATATCTTCCACGGAGTGTATCTCCATAATTATAGTGAATCAAGAGATGAAAAATTTACTAGAGGTACCTTGATATGTATTCTCAATACCATAGATATTTCACCATCTGAATCATTCTAGAAAAAAAGTTATAGAAAAAATGGTAAGATGACCTGAAAATAACATACCTTAGAACACATCACCAAAAGACTTCATCCTCCCTTGAAATCCGGCCTTCTTTTCTTCTTATTTCCTCTGAAATTTCACTTGTATCAAATGAATGTATAATGATGTTTATTTATACCATTTATGTCACTTCTTTTTAACATTAGGGCTGACCTGACACTTTCTTATTTTGTAATTCTTTTCTTTAATTATCTTCAGGGCCAACATGTACTTCCTTCTTCAATTCACTTTGTCATATTCAAAAATTCATTTCTATTCAACCATAAGGATCCACGTGACGTGCCACATACCAACAGAAAAAACATGATGTATAATATCCATTCATGGGTGTTGTATATGCATGTGCATTTTTCTTCATGTCCAAATACCTTTATCAATCTTGCGGTCCAAAGCCCATGACTAGGGTTGACATCAATGACAACAACCAATCTTCCAACAATCTCCCCCTTTGTCATTGATGGAAACA
>SNQJ01S0042685.1:31849-73161 GCA_010110895.2 Picea sitchensis
CAATCCTCCAATATCAAGAGAGAGTTGAACTTTCCATCCTTGCCCCTTCCTTCCACCCAAGAATATATGAGAGATAATAAAACTTTACATTAAATCATCACCATCAACCAATCATCACATAGAACCTGATAATGCTTCCTGAGGCTTTTTCAATTTATGAAATTATTCAATTCTTGGAGTACTCTGATCCTGTAGATAATATTACTCAATGTATTCTCTGAAACACCTCCAATTTTCACTCCTTGAATCCTCCCCAAAAAGAGGCTATAGAAAGAATGGTAGACTTTATTCAATTCTGGTCTATTCAGAAGACCCAACTTGTACAGCATGCCCCGCGCTCAATATTTAACATCCCATTCTAAAACTCACACACAAGAAACTAAAGTCCATAATATTTCCAATGGAGGTGGTCCCACTTCATTTAGATTCTGTATGAAGAAGTTCTGACTATTTTACCTGAAACACCTGTTTATTGACTAGCTTCAGGACTGGTCACAAACCCTATCTTCCACAGAGTGTATCTCCGTAATTATAGCGAATCAAGAGCTGAAATTTTTACCAGAGGTACCTTGATATGTCTTCTCAATACCATATTGATTTCACCATATGAATCGTTCTAGAAAAAAAAGTTATAGCAAAAATGGTAAGATGACCTAAAAATAACATACCTTAGAACACATCACCAAAAGTCTTCATCCTCCCTTGAAATCTGGCCTTCTTTTCTTCTTATTTCCTCTAAAATTCCACTTGTATCAAATGAATGTATAATGATGTTTATTTATACCATTTATGTCACTTCCTTTTAACATTAGGGCCGACTTGACACTTTCTTATTTTGTAATTCTTTTCTTTAATTATCTTCAGGGCCTACATGTACTTCCTTCTTCAATTCACTTTGTCATCTTCAAAAATTCATTTCTCATCAACCATGAGGATCCCCGTGATGTGCCACATACCACTGGAAACAACATGATGTATACTATCCATTCATGGGTGTTGTATATTCATGTGTATTGTCCTTCATGTCCAAATACCTTTATCAATCTTGCGGTCCAAAACCCATGACTAGGGTTGACATCAATGACAACAACCAATCTTCCAACACTCTCGATCCATGTATATTTCAGTGCCTTATGGGAGAAAAGGTGTAAAAAATCATACTCCCTCATCTGTGATGAATTCATCACACTCATCTATTTTATTTGTTTCAAGAAATAATGTCCAAGACTATCGGCTGCGGCCAAAAAGGTGATATCAAAGGTCGGCCACTAGTATCTGGATGAGCCCGATACCTACATTAGGGTATTCAAGGCCAAAAGAGCACCTCATATTCTACCAACACATGTCCCTGACCGGATTCTGGTGGGAGAGATCTGCTACCAGACCTTCCTGCAAGGTTACAACTCTGCCCTGGTTAAAGATAAGAAGCGGGTTATACCGTATGGATTCCATGTCGGCTTCTATCTAGTGAAAGACATTGCCCAAGCCAAGAAAGAAGGGATGAACCAATTAGAATTTAAATTCTAGACTGACTGATTCCACAAGCATGACCCAAAGGGTTTGATCTTGAAATATGCTTCTCAAGTGTCATCCTGCTGGTCATACACCCATGACAAGTTTGGAGACGAGGTCTTCACTGAAAATTTCCAAGATTGGGACAAAGTTGTGGAAAGGATGGTCGATCCCAAAGTGACCAGATTCAAAGCCATGATCCTGGATGAACATGCAACAATCCTAGAAAAATCGTCTCAAGGGGACCTGAGGGGCAGAGAAGAAATTATAGCAGCAGAAGCCCCCTTGGTAACCCCGGGGCTAGGTAGAGGTACCCCCATGGCTCAATACATGCGAGAGAGGGGGTTACTCATTATAGAATAGGAAAAATGGATAATTGATCGACTACAAGATGACCCAGACCTCATAAGTATGACAAGCCTCCCTAACGACAACCCAGATGAAATCTAGGTAAGCCCAAGAGGCCTTGATATGATAGACGTCGATGAAATCGTTGGGTTAGAATACCTTGAATTCACAACGCCACCGGCCAGATCGTTGACAGGTGTTTCAAATTAGCCAAAGACAGTCAAAACATCAGAGAGAGAAAGAAAAAAAAAACCCCTAAGCGAGATGATAAAAATGTATGATGATGATGAGAGCCCGGAGGTATTCCTTGTGACCCCTATGCATATATAAGAAGAAAAGGAACCAGAGAAGACATCTTCCCTAGTTCCCGATGCTCAAACTCAGGGGGTTCCATAGAGCGAACTAGAATTTGAAAGTGTCTTAAACACTCAGCTGCCTAATGCACCAGAGACTCAAGAGGACAACTCGACAGATGAGCCAGGGTCGTGCAAACAAAAATAAGAGGCTCAACTGTAGGAAATTGGTGTCCCGACGGCCAAGGATCAAGTAAGTGTCGAGCCTTCCCCCTATGCCTCAATCTCTATCGGTACTCAACTTCTCGATGAGTGACACACAGAAGTCGGGCCTTCAGAACACAGGGAGGAAGTTCAAGAGCCTAGTCTTGAACAAATACATACCATTGGGAGTCTGGGGAACACACGCACCTAGGGGGATAAACAAATTCCTGAACCCATGGACGAAGTAGTCGACATTCATGTCATTGATTATGATTGAAAAAGGAAGGCTGTCATCTAGAGAACCACCAAGAAGAGGAGGATCACTCTCGATCGCTCCATCCTCATCACCATGGAGGAAAACCTGATCAACACCGAGCATTCTAGGACATCTGAGCTCATCGACCTAGGAATAACAATCACGGATGCCACCCTAGACAAAGCTAAAAGAGATGAAGAGGAGTTGGCCACGTCTCTAAAGGAATTGGAACATTTGTGCCACTTGGAAAAATACTACCAGGACACCACACAAGTCACGATGTACCCGAGGAGAGAATTCAAGGAGGCCTACAACAAGTTTACAAATGAATGGCACCTATTCACTGCAAGGATAGCTGAGATTCAGGAAAACACCCTCATGGAACTTGCGACGTGCAAATATATGGAGCGGTGGTATGAGAAAGTGCAACAAGTCGTGGAAAGAATCAAATATATCAGTGCGGTGCAAAAGGGTCAAGATGCCAAAGAGCATGACATCCAGGTGCTAAGGGAAAGCAACATCTACCGCATCAGGAAATCGACCAAGTATTTAGTTAAAATGTCCTAGGAACCTCACCGAGAAATACAAGAGAAATGGGCCAAGTGCGAGAAAAATTGGAGCAAGATCAATCGGGTGATGAAATACATCGGACTCCCTGAGTTTGGCACACCCGATGACTTTGTCGACTTGAGAAACATAGTTAAGTCGCACACCAAGCAAGACACATCATGGGCCAGAGAAATAACAAATGTGTCATAGATGACGCTAGGTCAGGTGCGATAGTTTATGGAGCACCCGATCAAATCTCGAGCCATGCTGCAACAATTAAGTGCCAGTTTAGTCAAGTATCAAGCACATGCAATAGAGATAAGAGAAATTCACTCGACCCTGATGGAACAACATAGATTCCCATACACAAACACCTATGAGGATATTTTCATCAAGTGGTCGGAGTACACGAAGAGTCACCCTGTTAAGTGGTACCTTGAGATGACTCTTAGAAAAACTGATAGAAAAGAGCGCCATGTGGTGATTTTTTTTTTTACTTAGTTGCACTTTAATTGTTATTTTTAGTTATTTTTATGTTATAAATAAGAGCATCGACCAGTTAGTTAATGGTCGATGGTTGTTGCAAGAAACTCTCATTTTTGGTTTTGTTAAGAACTATTTCAGAGCTTCCTTTAATTGAGAAGTCCTTTTGGAACCAGAGACAAGTTTATGTTTTCATCAAATGCGTGTATGATTGGATGTGGAGAAGAATTATTTCTTATTTCATCTCATTAATGGATGTTGTAATGAGTAAGAGCGACTAAATCTGTCGATAAGTTATCTGATGCAATGTTTTACAGTTCTTTCTTTAATGATGAAGATTAATCGTTGTATTGTTATGTAATTGATGATTAATGTTGAGTGAATTATTTTACTTGCCATTGTTTATCACATGCATGTTTTCTTCTGATAAAGTGTATCTCAATTGGTAATCGAAATACCCACACCGTTAATGTATTAGGATTAGGCCTACGGTAGACGATCGTTGTCTGCATGTTAGGGTGTAAGGTTTATCCCAAGCTCAGCCTCTTCTCTAATAGTTAAAGTTTGTTTCCATTTTGTTGCTTGGTTGGTTTATACCGACCCTATCTTATATCAGTCCCACCTAAGATAAAATACAAAAAAGAGAACGTCTGAACCGAAGGAGAAAACCTTCACAAGAAAACATAAATCCCATCAATTATTTTGGTCGGATTGCAAAATCTAGAGAACCGTTCCTGTTAAGAACCAAATATCAATATAGCATAAGAAAAACCTCAAAATAAGTACTCAACACCTTGAAAAAGAGATAATTTCAAATAATAAGCCTTTTCGAGGGGGCAACCTCCTTTTACCCCACATAAATGTTCAAGTACAAGATGATTCCAAATGAAAATGTCTCCTTGGTATATATAGGAGACCAGGAGGTATAATTACAACTACTGGAAGAAAGCCGACATAAATAAAATAACATTACTAATGTAATATGCCCCAATTAAGGGGTAATGAACCAATATTAGGGCTTAACATGTCCCTCCCCTTGAGACAAGTGTTGTCCGCAACGCTTGAGTAAATCTGGATGCTTCTGTATAAAAGACTCATCTTCCCAAGTGGAATCTTCAACCGGTAGTTTCCTCCATTTAATGAGATACTCCGAAATGGATCTATTCCTCAGCTGGCGAACTCTTATGTCATTGATGGCTTCAGGATCCAATATGATTTTTCCTTCCTCGTCAAGTTCTGGAAATATAGTTTGAACTGGGATCTTGTCACCTATAACCTTCTTTAAGCATGAAACATGGAAAACTGGGTGTACTCATGAATATGCAGGAAACTCCAATTTGTATTCCATAGTACCAATATTTTGCAACACCTTATAAGGGCCATAGTAATTTGGTGATAATTTATCATCCTTCTTGGCTTGCTTGAGGGACATCTGTTTGTATGGTTGTAGTCTTAAAAACACCCAATCCCCTACTTCAAAACTTCTTTCACTACGATGTTGACACCCAACTCCCTACTTCAAAACTTCTTCACTAATGATGTTGATCCGCTTTGTTGTTTCACATGATTATGTGTCATGGTCTGGTTGTCCTTTAATGTTTGGAGGATTTGTTGTTGATGCTCGATGGTGATCTTCCACCGCTTGAACCTTAGATTTTCTTTAGAGAAGAAGTGATGGAAGGAGGGTGGTATCCATAGAGTGCCATAAATGGTGTCATTTTTGTTGCGATGAAAGAAAGTGTTATACCACCATTCTTCCAAGGGTAACCATTTGAACCATTGTGTTTGTTTATCGAGACAAAGCAATGAAGGTAGCCTCAGAATTTGTTCATTATCTTGGTTTTTCCATCATTGAGGATGATGAGATGATCTATGAGCTAATTGAGTACCCAAACAAGAAAAATAATTCTATCCAAAAATGTCCTAAGTGAAGACGGATTTCACACTTAAAATAATCTTTAATGCCACAGCCTTTTGAACTGCCTCCATGAATGCTATGGAAAATTTAATAGCTTTGGAAGGGATGAGAGTGCGCACTTGGTCAAGATATCAACAATCACCATGATGACATTCTTTCCTTTAGACTTCGGTAACCCTCGGGTGGATGAAATCCATGGAAACCCTCCCTCCCGGGCCAAATAATTTGGGATGGATAATGGTTATAGCAATCCCATATTCATTACATATTCCCCCATAAAAGATTGATCTTGTTCCATTTTCCTAAGAAATTGATAGTTCCCTCCATTTGCAATCATTACTTGAAACTCTAGCACTGATATACAAAAGCAATTGAGAGCTTTATTAATTTATAGTGAATGAAATTAAGGAGTACCGCCAAAATCAGTTATGACTATTACCTTTTATTTTGATGTATCCCCGACTGAGGGTTTGAGAAGTGCTAATTCCACCAATGCATTACACAATATCATGGAGTCAACTCTTTCCATCTAAATTGCTTCAATGCTTTCATCTTGAGATGGTTCTTGTTCTTAATTTTTCCTCTTCACACCTATGTAGAATAATTTCTTCCCACCACACTTATGTCCCTTTCTATATTGCATTCTTGTTGTCACAATTAAAGCATAAACCTTTTTCTTTCTTTCCTCCAATTGTTGGAGTGTCAACCTTGTGTAGTTTGAGGTGTTTTAGAAAAGGAGCATTGTTCTCTATAGATGCTAGGATTGGTCCTTCTAGTAGCCATAGCCATATTTTTACTTTCAACATTTCTTTACACCTTAAAATGCATTCGCATTCTCCAATGATTTGGGTTCCCAAAGGAGAACCTCATGTTGAATGTTATCCTTTAAAGTTCCTATGAATACATCAATCAAGTGCTCATCTGGAATATATGTTACCTTTATATTCAATCTTTGGAAGTTCTCAAAGTGCTCGGTAACTGAACCCTTTTGCTTGATATTTATCAATTGGCTAAAGAAGGTATTTCTCCTTGTATCCTCATAGTGTGCTTTCATTTCTTCTTTGAAAATTGTCCAAGTGATGAGTCATTTGCGAGAACAAATCCATTGATACCATACAAATTGATTGGGTTCTAAATATAAAGAAGAAATTCGTATCTTTTGTGTATGTGGAACATTATGTAGATTAAAGAATTGCTCCATATGAAGTATCCATGTGATTGGGTCCTTTCCATCAAACTTCCTCATATCGATCTTAGGAACGTGGTTGGTATTCAACCCAAAGTTGGAGTTTCTCCATTCTTGATTCACCTTCCTTGTGTCCTTATCACGAATTTCATGGGATGCATTTTCACTTTCAGGTGTCTTCTCTATTATGAAATTTTTCAATACTTCCATGATCTCCTCTTTTAAACCATCCATCTTTGCCTCCAACTTAGCTTCGATCTCTTGTAGTTCATATTTTTTTACTATCTTATTTTGTAAATCATTTATGTCCCTACAAATTTCTTCACCTTCATCAAGAGTCCAAGTAGGATTGTCTGGAGGCTTAATTGGTGTAGAAGTTCCCTTTTTGGGTGGCATGTTGGCCAAGTATCACTTTATAACCTTGATTTTGACGTGGTTCTGCTAGACAATATTTCTTCTGTTGTATATCCCAAGTTTCAACCCTTCTGGGTATGAAACTTTCTTTTATGTAGTTCTATGATATTTCTTCTCTTCAATGCCATAGGTCTGATCAAAATTGGATGTGCCAAGTGGAATTTACGGTAACTTCCCCACAACTTGCTGATTTTTGTCCTTTCCAGGAGATCTCACTTGTATAGCGTGCCCCACACAAAATAATTGATATTAAATTCTGAAACTCGTACCAAAAATATTAAAGACTATCCACTATTCAATGAAACCAGTCTCACTCAATTTGGATACTCTTGTAAGAAGTTATGACTGTTTTACTTGAAACACCTTCTTGAGACTAGTCAATAGGACTAGTCATATACCCTATCTTCCACAGGGTGTATCTACAAATGTAAGATGACCCAGAATCTAAAAAATTTACCACAGATACCTTAACAATTTCTATGAATATTATCTGAAGTTCCGAGTCTGAAACCTTACAGAAAAATATTTATAGATAAAATTCCGCAATGACTCATTTCAGGATGATTCCATAACCCTATCTTGAACAGGTTGTATCTCTGAAAGTATAAGGCCTCAGGAGATGAAATTTTAACCCAACGTACCTTGATCCGTATACTAAATATCCTCCAAGTTGTTCCTTTTGAAATGTTGTAGAAAAAAAGTTATAGTGAAAATTCCAATGTGTCTCAGATGTAGCAGCAAAACCCCAAGACCTTGAGCTCTTATACCATATGTTAAGAACCAAATATCAATATAGCATAGAAAAACCTCAGAATAAGTACTCAACACCTTGAAAAAGAGATAACTTCAGATAATAAGCCTCTTCGAGGGGGTAACCTCCTTTTACCCCACATAAATGTTCAAGTACAAGATGATTCCAAATGAAAATGTCTCCTTGGTATATATAGGAGACTAGGATGTATAATTACATCTAATGGAACAAGCCGACATAAATAAAATAAAATTACTAATGTAATATGCCCCAATTAAGGGGTAATGAGCCAATATTAGGGCTTAACAATTCCACTATTAAACGCTGTAGAGTCTAATTGGGCCTCGGTGGTGGGTTTGGTACCTGCTATTGAGATAAAGCGATTTAGGACCCCTCAATAGTTCCATATGACCAAGGTATGGGAACTCTGCGCTAGCCGAAAGGAGATAATACTTTTTGTCTTCGGAAGTCCAAGAGTTCGAAGCTCTAGGGTGTTGTGACCTTAACCAAATCATGGCCAAGAGGTATGATTGTAGCCTTTAGGGCTTGACAAAGCTCCATATAACCAAGGCCTTGGAACCCTGGGTTAAGTTCCAAGGGAGCTAAGTGTTCAGAACTCCAAGAGTCCATATCCCTGGGGAATTAAGTATTGCAAAGTCCAAATTGCGTCGAAGAGGACCTGTCGAGTCGGTGGCTTGATGGTGGACCAACAGCTGGCGGTCAGTTACCCGTTACTGTGGGACTCGTCCCCACATTAAACCTTGATCCACTTATCAGTCATGAAGCAACGCGAGCCATAGATATAAGGACACTCAGGAATTTCCCTAACTGTTAGATCTACACTGAGGTCAATCTGACGTTAACTGCTTTGGGAGAACAAAGGTGTTGCACCTCCAAAACACACAAATGTAGAATTTATGAAGTAACATGGACCGTCGACCTTCAGATCTTTCATGATCCTCCTTAGCCATCAATCTGGAGACTCCATTGATAACCGCTCTTAATTTTCCATCAACTAGGATGCGTGTCCATGGATCAAGTATATCTGTGTTATTTTTACCTGATGGTGAATGTGCACTTCATCGGAGTGTCGAAAGGCCGGAGTCCATCCCAATTGTCCATCATTAAGGACACGTGTCACTAGATCTGGTAGTCCGAAGACTTGGCACTCTGGAGGAACTTGGTTGAGAGTATTCAAGGCATGAAGACTCTTGAAGTCGCAAACGACGCAGTAAATCTCAGTCATTGACATGTAGGGGATGTGTGGCACTAGATCCTTTAGTCCAGAGACTTGGTACTACGGGGTATTTCAGGTGTGGTGTGTTGATAAGCTCCGAAACCTGAAGTGATGAGAGTCATCGATATGAGGATGCTTCAGGACTTTTCCTGACTATCAGATCTAGTTTGTGTTTAGTATGATACTGACCAATTCTAGAAGAAAAGAGGAGTTTGCATCACAAAACTCCCGAACGCCAAAGTTACGAATTAACGTGAGTCATAGATCCATGTACCTACATGGACGCACCTTGATCGTGAGATCTAAGGGATGTTGGAAGGCTGTCAGTCTGGTGTGACGTGGCAGGTTGATGTCACTAGGGTGACATGGAACCACGATAAAAAATCCACATGTCACCTCAATTTGTGCATTTCGTAGACCCTATATGCCTATTGGAACATGACACATGTCACCCCCTAATGAGGAACTATGTGACCCTTGGCCCTTGCCATATGTCATCCCTGGCACTTACCTGTTTGGTCAAGTGTCCGAAGCCACATGGAGAGGTTTCGAGACTTTGGGATGTAGTTTCGTAGAGGGACGTTCAACATAGAACACCGAATGTCGAACGTCGAATGACTGAGGCCTCGTGCAAAGATTTTGGGACTTCGAGGAGTATGCGTGCATTTATAAAAAAGGGCATTCAACGTTGAATCTCAACCTCCATGTGGTCCCCAACTGATAACACCCAGACAACTTCGGGAGGCCACATCTTGCAAATCATAGGTCGGATTAGATCCGGTAATAGTCGTCAGGGAACTACAGGTGAGTAGAAGAGGATGAAGACCTCGATGAGATGAGTTGAGATGATTAGAGTGATAAAAAAAATCATGACCCACTCCATGAAAGGGTATTTAGGGGTTAGGTGTGTTACATCTTGATTGATTCTCCCTTATTCTATTGGCAGAATAAACATTCAAACACAAACTTTTGAACATCAGTTTTAAGACTTTCCCAGAAAAAATCCTTCTTGATCATGTGGTATGTTTTCAAGAATCTTGAATGTCCTCCTATGGGAGAAGTATGCAATTCCAGAAGGACCTTTTGTTTGAGTTGGGAATTCTTACATAAATATGGGTGATCATGATACCATAGCAAATAATTCTTCCTTACAAAATTGTCTAATGAACTAGGGTCCTCATTTAGTTGTCGAATGATCTTGCATACCTCTTGATATTGCTTCCATTCTATCCTTGCTTATTCCACCCAATCAAATTTAGGAATAGAAATAACACATATTGAACATTGTTTTTCTTCTTCTTTCCTTGAAAGGGAATATGCCACAACATTATGTTTTCCTTTTTGGTAGATAATTTCAAAGCCATAACCTAGCATCTTTGTAACACATTTTTGTTTCTCTTCTGAAGATGATTGTTTCTTTAAGAAATACTTCAAACTATCATGGTCTATTTTTACTTTGAAATGTCTTCCTATTAGGTAAGGACATCATTTCTGAACTGCATGTAGTATGGACAACATTTAATTTTCATAAATGGGTTTGACTAAGTCTTTTAATTTAAGTTGGCTTCTTTCAAAGGAAAGGGGTCTTCCTTATTGCATTAAAACCACACTAATTCCATGGCCTGAGACACCACACTCTACAATAAATGTTTTTGTAAAGTTCGGTGTGGCTAGGAAGAGAGTAGTACACATAGCCTCCTTAATTTTTTCAAAATATTTGGTTGCTTATTCACTCCAAGAAAATGCTTTGTTCTTTAATAATGTTGGTAGAGGTGCTTTTATTTTACCACAATTCTCAAAAAAATTGCAATAATAGTCTGTTAATCCTAAGAATCCTCTAAGTTTCTTCAAGGTTTTTGGAATCGACCATTCCCTCATAGATTTAATTTTGTTAGGGTCCACTTTTACACCTTCATGAGATACAATATGACCCAAATATTCCACTTCTTGAACCCCAAAGGAACATTTGGAAGCCTTTGCATAAAATTGTTTCTCTTCCAATATTTGTAATACTATGTCAAGATGTTGTACATGCTCTTCCCAAGGAATTTTGTATATTAGTATGTCATCAAAAAATACCAACAATTTTTTTATAAGAAAGGGTTTGAAAATATAATTCATCAAGATTTGAAATGTTGAAGGTGCATTAGTAAGTCCAAATGGCATAACCCAAAACCCATAATGACCTTCATGTGTTCTAAAATTGATTTGTATTTAGGAGAGGAACGAACTAATTAACAAAATGAATACAATAAACACAGAGATATGAAGAACAACACAGATATATAGTGAACAATATCTTCTATCGAATAAATGAAATAGGTTGAAACTGTAAAACTACAGAACTGAAACACTTGCTTGAATGGTGATAGCTATCTCTGAGAAGAGATGTGGCTACTGCATGCATCTGTCTGAGAAGAATGATTACAATGAGGCTCCAGAGGCATTTTTAACATTACTCATGAATTCCAAAACCATAGACATCCAAAAACCTAACCCTAGGAGATGAAACACCAAAAGTTATGTGGGTCCCTATGGGTAAGTTGGTACATCAATTTCCCGGGGTCGTAAATTTTTCATATGACCTATGTTTTATGTGCGCGATAGCCCATTGGAAAGGTCTTTTAGAGAGCTACACATTACACTGTCAAACTTTGACTCTGTCTACAGTTTGACTATGGCAAGCCAAAAAAACATTGTTTAGGGCCCCAAAACGATGGGAGGACACTAGTATCCACCTAGAAGATGGGAGGCCACTAGTCTCCACCTAGAATATGGGAGGCCACTAGTATCCACCTGGAAGATGTGTAGGGATTCAGACAGCCCCGGAAGTGTAGAACCCACAATTTCAAAGAAGTAAAGACGAACATGTTGAACTAAAAATTATCAAGAGGAGCCAGTCGGAATAGGTGGGTGGCCACAAATATCCACCTGGATCAGTCCTCCCCCCTTAGGAAGCAATGGTCTTCATTACATTGAGTTCCCCCATTAGGTGAGGAAGATTCTTTTGAATTTGGCCCTGGTTGAGCCACTTTCCTTAGTGTAGGAGATGCCCTGCCTTGACAACCTGATAAAGTTGGATCCTCTACTAGTGAGTGCCCTTGACCTGTGTGTCCACTATGTGATCAGTGGATTCCTATTCCATACAGCTAGGATTGAGCTCTGTTGGTGTCAGTTGTTCTGCAATCTCTGAGGTGTCCAATAATGGTGGAAAATATGGTTGAAGGATGTCCAGATTGAAAACTGGGTGCAAGCCAAGGAAGGGTGGATTGTTTAGATCAAAATCATTAATACCCACATCCTTGGTCATGGTGTAAGGCCCATAGCGAAGTGGGAAGAGCTTCCGATGGGGGCCTATAAGATGTTCCTTCTGCAAATGTAACCATACATTTTCTCCAACTTGAAAATGGCACGGTACCTTGTGCTGATCATGTCGCTACTTGTACTTAGCATTGGATTTCTACAAAATCTCATGGACCTATTGGCGGATGTGATGAATCCTCTCAATGAATCTGGTGGCTTTGTTGGTCTCAGACTAAACATGGGAAGAGTCCATTTGTGTGGTTGCAAGAGGTAGTGCAACATCAATGGGACCTAAGGGTTGGAACCCCAGTCCCACCTGAAATGGGCTATGGTTGTCAGAGCTATGGAGAGACTTGTTGTAACTATGTTGAACATAGGGGAGACTCTCATCCCATGTACACATATTCTTATAGTTGTACATGTGCAGGATGTGCACAATCATTCGATTGATGACCTATGTTTGGTCATCTATTTGGGGGTGGAAAGCAATGGATTTAGTGATCTTGGTGTCCAACAGTGACCAGAGACTCGACCAAAATGTGTTGAGGAACCTGTTTTCCCTGTCGAAGATGATGGTATGTGGTATCCCAAAGTGGAACCACACTCGTTTGAAGAGGAGATTGGAAGTATTTGTCACTGTGATGTTATTCTTCCAGGCTGTGAGAATGGCCATCTTCGAAAATCGATCAATGACCACAAATACACAACCATTGCCTTGCTTGGTGGACGGAAGGCCAGACATGTAATCCATCGAGATGGATTCCCAAGGCCTATCGGGGGTAGGAAGAGGGGTGTATAATCCTTTCTTCTTGATGGTTGGCTTGGAAATGGAACATGTAGTGTAAGATGTGATATACTTGATGACATCATGTTGAAGTTTTGGCCAATAAAAATATTTATGGAGAACATCCATAGTTTTCTCCATGCCAAAATGTCTTTCCATCTGACTGTAGTGGTATTCCCAAATAATCTTTCCATGCTCGCTTGCAAGAACATGGAGATGACCCAGATGGCATAACAACCCATCTTGAATGTGAAAATCGGTGACAGTCGCGCATGTACCCAATACCTTATAGGTGGGAGTGAAGTCCAGATCTTGTTGATAAAGTTGGGGCCACTCAGATGCCTCATGTCCACAAGAATGGAGCACAATGGTGAGTGCCGCCACAAGAGGTCAACTGATGCACTCAATGACACAATTTGTGCTCCCTGTCTTATACTTGATGTTGATATGGAACTATTGTAGGTAGGTGGACCACTTCTGATGGTCGTCTTTATGCAACTTTCCCTGTGTCTGTATGAATTGCAGAGGCTTATGATCAGTGTGGATGACCATATCCTTTCCCAAAATGAAATTTTTCCATTGATGATAGGCTTGTACAATGGAATACATTTCCTTGTCATAGGTGGGGTATTTACGGATAGTATCTGAGAGTGTCCCACTATGGTATTCCATCGGATGACCGTGCTAAGTGAGAACTCTGCCTACATCATATTCAGATGCAACAGTCTCAATCTCAAACAATTGTTGCAGATTGGGAAAGGAGAGTATTGGAGCTGAGCACAAGAAATGCTTCAGATCCTCAAATTCTCATTGTTTTTCCTTCCCCCACACGAAATTTTCCCTTCCACCACCCTTGGTCACATGGCTGAGGGCCCATGCAATATGGGAGAATCCCAACACGAACCATCGGTAGAAGTTGGCCAATCCTAAGAAGATATGAAGCTTGGTTAGTGTGGTCGGGGCTGGTCAGTCACGAATGACTTGTATCTTAGCAAGATAAACATGTACCCCATTCTCATCAACAATGTAGCCCAATTATTGGACCTTGTTCATGACAAAGGAACATTTTTCCAATCTGTCATATAGCTTGTGCTACTGCAGAGTGCTCAAAACCTACTGAATATGCAACATGTGCTCCTCCCAAGTTTTGTTGAAGATGAGGATGTCATCCAAATATACCACCACAAAAGAGTTGGTGACGGGTCTCAATACATCATCCATCAACCTCATGAAACTGGTTGGTGCATTTATTAAGCCAAAGGGCATGACCAACAATTCGAAGAGACCTTTTTTAGATTTGAAAGTTGTCTTCCATACATCAATTTGTTGGATGGGAACCTGGTGGTTGCCAGACTTTAGGTCAATCTTGCTGAAGAAATTCCCCCCCTTGAGTTGGTCAAGAAGGTCATCAATCCTAGGAATTGGGTATCGGTTTCTGACTATGATTTTGTTTAATGCTCTGTAATCAATTCAGAGTCGTCAGGTTTGGTCCTTCTTCTGCACCAGTACAATCAAGTTTCTGCAAGGGGAGGAGATGGGTTTGATGTGACCCTTTTGAAGAAGCTCTTAGATATGACGCTTGATTTCTTAATTTTCCATCAGCGAGTGACGATAGACTGGTCCATTAGGTAGAGGTACACCGAGGGTTAGATCAATTGGATGCTTGACTTGGTAGTGCGTCAATACCCCTATGGGTGAGGAGAATATGTCTCTATACTCTTCCACGATCCCATCCACTTGCTTTGCTACAAATATAGGCTATGTGTAGAGGCCACAGATGTGGCAACGACCTTTTGCTTACTGTGAGCATGGATAATAAAGAAGACAAACTTCCCAGTCTATGAAATGACCTTACTACATTGCTTGATATAGATTAAAGAAATAGCGATAGGCGACGCTACCTCTGGTATCCTATACAATTGTCTAGCCAAAGTAATAATAACACTGTGAGGTTTAGAATCATACACACCATGATGCTTCCAAAAATATGGTTTTCCTAAAATAACATCACAAACTTCAAGGGGAGCAATATCACAAAACACCTCATATTTGAAAGGCTTGATGTCGTAGGGAAGACAAAATTGTTGGCTGACAAGGAGATATCTTCCTTAGTGAAGCCAACCGGTGGTGTAGGGATGTGGGTGTGGTGACGTCGAAAAGTTCAGCCGCTTGACGACCTATGCTGAGATCAGGTTCTTTTGACTGCCGCTATCGACAATGAAATGAAGCAATGCCCCCTTTAACCACATCTGTGAGTGAAACAAATGTTCCCCTTCCTCTGGTTCTTCTAGTTCTCTTGGGTGGAATTTGGTTGTAGTGATAGTGGCACTCGGTTCAAAATCGATAATTTTCTTCCCTCCTTCTGTATTAGATTTGGAATCAGAATGGCCTTTGAATCGGAAGCCTTCATATTGACCACGAGTGACTGCTTGGAGCAACATTATTCAATGTTGTGCCAAGGGATTTTATGGTATTCACACCATTTTCCCGTGTCCTTCTTCGTCTTCTCATTTCCCTTATTGTGTTGCAGCTTGGACTAGTTGTCTCGAGAGTGGCCATCTTTTCTCTATCCCTATGTGTGGGTTGGGGCCACCTTTTCCCTGTTTTGGCCGTGAGGAGTTTGCAGATCCAAACTCCATTTCTGTTTGAATGTATCTATGAAAACAATCGCGGTATTTGATCACCATATGTCGCTCAGAGTATTTGACACCCAATTTGGTGTGCATGGTATGGAAACTATTGGTGAAATATGGTACTGTCTGGTCCCTTTCTTAATGCAGGGTGGTCCATATGGTGCACTGGTCCTCGTAGCTTCCAACAGGACAGTATTGTTCTTTAATGGCATCCCAGAAGGAATCCCATGTAGGGGAAACCACAAATATTGCATATTCCTCTATCGCCCTTTGCTCAGAGTAAGTGTCCCACTAGTCCTTAACATGGGGGACGACCTTGAGGAGTGAAAAAGTAATATTTTCCCTATTAGAAAAATTGTGTACCGAAAAATACCCTTCGAGCAAATTCAACCATTTATCTACAACATCCGCATCTATCACTCCTTAAAATAATGGAATATAAAAATTTACCTGTACCTTGAAGGGGGATGCATGGATTCTTGATGAAGATGCTTCTCCTATGGGAAACCGTCGAAGGATCTGCGCAAAGTTGTCCATCATTTCATTCCTTTGTCACGCAAGGGCTTCCTTGAGAAACATCTTAAAAGGATCTCCTGCTCCATAATCTTTATTTTCGTCTCTCATGGGTTACTGTCAGGATCAGTACGATCGATCTTGCCAAAAATCGATTGGTTCGAGTCCCAATTTCTTGTACCCAGATCTTTTCGAGGACATGGACAAAGAAAAATAAATGAAGAGCAGTCCACTCTGATACCATTGATCCAGATTTAGGAGCGGGACGAACTGATTAACAAAATGAATACAATAAACACATAGATATGAATAACAACACAAATATCCAATGAACAATATATTCTATTGAATAAATGAAATAGGATGAAACTGTAAAACTGTAGAATTGAAACACCTTCTCGAATGGTGGTATCTATCTCGTAGAAGAGATGTGGATGCTATGCGCATCCATGTGAGCCTAATGATTACAATGAGGCTCCAGAGGCCTTTTTAACATTACTCATGAATTCCAAAACCATAGAAATCGAAAAACCTAACCCTAGGAGATGAAACACCAAAAGTTATATGGGCCCCTATGGGTAAGTTGGTGCCTCAACTTCCCGGGGTCATAAATTTTGCATACAACCTCTGTTTTAGGCGCGTGATATCCCGTTGGAAAGGCATTTTAGAGAAATACACATTACGCTGTCAAACTCTGACTATGTATATAGTTTGACTATGGCGAGCCAAAAAAACATTGTTTAGGGCCCCAAAACGGTCCTGGAAGTACAACAAGATCTGCTGCCATTAAAACATACAAAATAAGCTAGTTGAATTAGGTGGGAGGCTACTAGTATCCACCTAGAATATGTGTAGGGATTCATACAATCTCGAAAGTGTAGAACCCACAATTACAAATAATTATAGAAGAATATGTTGAACTAAAAATTGTCAAGAGTAGCCAGTTGGAATAGGTGGGTGGACACCAATATCCACCTAGATCAAAAATATATTTTAAGAATGTCTTCCTACCTCATTATGATTCGATGATATCTCGAACGAAATTTAGCTTAGTAAAGAATTTTGTTCCATGCAATTCATATGATAATTTATCAATAATAGGAACATGAAACTTATCAGATTTGACGGTCATTTTGTTGATATATCTATAATTTGGACACATACGCAATGAACCATCCTTTTTTGTAACCATCACCACTAGTGAAGAGAAATAAATTTGTCTAGGTTGAGTGATATTGACCTATAACATTTCTTGGATTATGTGCTCAATCTCACTCTTATGTGCATATGGATACCTGTAAGGCCTAATGTTAGGTGGTACACTTCCTGGTTGCAAATGAATAGCATGGTTATGATCTTGAGCACTAGGTGGAATACCCTTAGGCATTTCACCAAATACCTTGGAATGATTGTTGATAACTATTTGGAGGTCTAATGGAGTAGACGATATATATGTTTTAACATCATGTGAGAAAAGTTGTGCAACTACACCCTGGTGTCCCTTTTTGAGTAATTTTATCATGTTATTAGAGCTTATCACTTTATAGGGTTTCCCTTGGATACCTCTAAGATAAATTTCATTTCCATATGAGGAAAACCTCATGAAAATATATTGAAAATTAAAATCCATTGTTCCCAATGATTGTAACCACTAGACCCCTAATTCAACATCAACACCCCCCATTTGGATGGAAATAATGGGGCTATCTAGAAAATACTCCCCCATGTTGAGCTTCATACTATGAAATTTCCTCGAAAACTTTATGGTACCTCCATCTACAATCATTACTTGAAACTATGGTGTGGGATATACAAAACAATTGAGATATTTTGCTAATTTGTAAATGATGAAGTTATCGGTACTACCATAATCAATCAATATTGTTACCTTTTTCTTCTCGATGTATCCTTGTATCTTGAGGGTTTTTGGAGTACTGATTCCAACCAATGCATGACAATATATTGTTGGAGTAGTTTCTTCTAGATCTAGATCTTGTGGTGGTTCCAATTCATGTTCTTCCTCTTCACAGTATATGTATAATAATTTATTCTCACCACATTCATGCCCCATTACTGTACTAGTTTTCACAATTGTAACATAGTCCCTTTTCTCTTATTTCCTCCATTTGTTGAGGTTTCAACCCTTCAATTGAGGCACACTTGTCCTATGAACCCCAAAACGATTTTTGTTTCCTTTGTATGCTCCAATGGTAGAATTGTGTGTCGCCTTATGTTTTGCTTGAATATGACGAGCAATTTGCATAGCTTCCATAATATGTGTAGGATGTCTTAAGAAAAACTCATGTTTAATGTTTTTTCTTAATCCACCCATGTAAGCTTCCAAAAAAAATTCATCACTTATGTCATCCACCCTTGTGGCCAAGGCCCGAAATTTTGAATTATAATCTTCAATATCACCTAAGTGCTTGATTCTTGTCAGTTGATTGAAGTAGTCATGTTCCCACACTTTCCCATATTGTTCTTCTAAGTTTCTTGTAAATAAACCCCAAGTAAAATGATAACTAGGGGGCTTCTTATTAACCACCCATTGATACCAATGATATGGTTTTATCTCAAAGTTCAAGGTTTCTATGTGAATCATTTTCTTATCATCCATAATATTATGCAGTTTAAAATATTGTTCTATTTGGTTCACCCAGGTAAATACCTATGTTCCATCAAAATTATTTAATTCAATCTTGGGAATGTTGAATTTAGGACCCCCACCATAATTAACTCTACTATTAGAGTTAAATCCACTGGAAAATTGATTATTATCAACATGTTTCTTAACCTGAATACTTCCTTTATTTTCATGAGTTCCTTGCATTTTGATATCTTCTTTAGGGAGTCTTTCATTTAGAGCCTGGAGGATCATGGAAGAAAAGGAATTTTGCAATTCCTTCATGGATTTTTGTATTTTTACTTTATTTTTATCCATCCTATTTTTCATTTCATCCATATTTATTTTCATCTCTTACTTATTTTCATCCATCTTATTTTCCATATGTTCCTGATTTTCATTTATCTTCTCTTACATCTTCTTTTCCATTTAATTTTTTAGGGATTCTTGAGAATATCATAAATCCAATCGTTTCAAAATACTACTCTTCATTTCATCAACTTGGTTTTTTAATTGGGATAATTTGTTTTCAAAATCTTCAGTTTCTTCTGACATCCAATGTGAGGTTTCTGGAGATTTAATTGGTGTTGAAACCTTTTTTGGAACCATGTGGGATAAAAATAATAATATTAATCTATTTTCTCTTTATCACAAATTTTGAATAACCAAAAATAGATATTCCAATCAAATGTTATTCCAATTGTAACTTTCATACCTTTGATACCCCGATTTGGAGTTTATCCTTCTGTCTGACCTTCCTTTTGATGTATTTATGAAATTTCAACCCTTTTGTGTCTAAAATTTCAACCTTTCTGTGTCTATCCTTCTCGTCTCTTTGTCGATCATGTTTTGTTCTATTTGTTACCTTAGTTCTACAAAATGTGCATGCAATACAATTTGTTAGACAAAATAATGCAACAAGTTTGTAAAATTATGCACAATTCTACCCTTTAGTGCATCTGAATTCTTCCTCTTTATCCCTTGTGAATTGTACTATTCAATTCACATTTCTAGGTGCATATCTGGATTCCTCTATCTAATACATTTCCAATGAATATCTTATTTCTCAAATATGAGCTTTGAGAAAAAAATTACAGTCATAAAAACATTACTCATTTACTCATTTTATACATTTTTCATTCTAGTGCAGATAATTCCTAGACACCAACTTCTGCCACTTGTAGAAGTAAATATGTCAGGAAATCGAGAAACATTTGTATGAGACATAGTTAATAAAGATGACATAGAATCCATAGAAACTCGCATATTGTCAATCTGATATTCGAGTCGAAAATTAAAAGAATAAAGAAATGACAACTTTGTCCTTTTTCACCCCTTTTTCAAGACTTGGAATTTTTAGCCAAACTAATTATCTCCTAAACTGTGCACTTCTAGAAAAAAATCACTAAACCAAAGTTGTCTGGTTTGATGATTATACAAATTTTTGATTAAATAATTTTTTCCATATTTTCCATCTGGAGACCCTTTGAATACAAAAGTCCCCCAAAAGTGGTCTGGAATAGTTGATGTTATCCTATTTTGGCACCTCCAGTCCAAACTCCTTGGAATCCAACCAATCCCTTCGTACAATATTTTCATGTCTTTTTTTCTGACACTTTGTATACGTTTCAACAGTAATTGTGCTCCGTCCACTGAGCTTGACCCTGCTCTTCAAAACAAGTAATTTGCATTTTCTGAAAAATAAGAGTATAATTGGGGAGTTGCCCTCTTTGTCATTTTTGTAGGACTCCTCATTGCAGACAAAACCTAGAAGTTTCATATTAATCAGAATTAATTTTCTCTAGTTATGGCCAAAATGCAATTTTGGCTCCATCATTTGTTTTAGACAAAAGCACAATTTGTGTCTATGTGGCATCTCTACTGACCTGGTTGTTGATGTGGAATTATGGGTCTAAGTGTCACCCCAAGGTGATGCCATGTCCGCCTCCTATTTTACCTAGCCCTACCTTGCCAACCTTCAACACCTTCTCTCTCTTATTTCTTCTTTTCTTTATCTATTTTTCCTTTTACGTTGGCTTTAAATATTAATAAAATATTAATATTATATGGCCCCACTTGCCTAGATGACACACTTCTAACCCCAGATGGGACAAGGGTCCCACTTATACTATCAATCCTCCATATGGCACCTTGTTATTGATCAAGAGGATGGGAAGGTCCCATCCTACACCTTTTCCTTGGTGCACACGAACTTATACATCTCCCAGATCCGACGATGGAGATCTGTCAAGATCGACAATGGATCGGCCATGTGACATCCCAAAAGTGCTCGAGGTTTAAGAAATCCTTGGGTCACAATAGTGGTTTCCCTATTCTATGTAGAATTATTTGAATGGTGTCGCATGGTACAAGGGCTGACAGCCAAAACCACTTTAGCCCCACGCGACAATGGTTTATGGTATCGATTAAACCACCCTATGCACATAGCTCCCACATTGCCTACCATTGTGACACCCACTACCACTGTACACTTTCCACCATGGTATTCCACATCACTTCTTCCAAGTCACTTCCACTTCATTTCCACGTCATGCTGACGTCATTTATGGAAAAATACCCAAATTTCGTATTTTCATAAATACACATTTTTAAAATTTCTTCCCGAGATGCCATGGAAATATTAAATTAAGCTTACTACAACCAATTTACGCCTTTCACACAACCAATTAAATCTGTGCATGACTATTTTTCATGTCTGGGCATGAATTGCACTCGAATCTGCTCAGAAATTTGGGATTTTTTACCCAATTTCTCCATGGCTTCACTGTAACTCCAAAATTCATAATTCAATCAATTACAGGCATGAAAATACCCAAATAAAGAATAAAAATGGGGATTTTTAATCCCTCGTATCAATTCCTTCAAATTCCTCATGAATATCTTCCAATTTCATAGAAATAATTTTCACAGACGTGTTGCAAACATCTCTATAGATTTAATTTTTGTTAACACGACTTCAATGCTTTGTCTCTGGCCCATACAGGCTCAGTGTTGAGCCTAGAGCTCTGATACCACATTGTAGCATCTCCAACCCCAAGTTGGTCCATGCCACACTAAAATTATCTTCTCTGATACTATTTTTTTTAACTTAATATGCCTTGCATATGAACGAAATATGCATTCCTAACAATATTTTATTCATGCATAATTAATAACAGTAAAAGCCCATAAAACCATAACAAAATCAACATAATTAATTATACAACATTCATAACTAGCACATAAAATACACTTATATTTTGTTATAAATCACTAATTGCATGCAAACCTCAAATATTCCTCCCAACCATATACTTTGCTTGTCATAAAATCTCAGCAGAAGGTCACCCCTGAGACGAAGCTATAAACTCCATCAAGGAAGGCTTCATAATCCAACCTAAGATCTAACCAGCACAATAAAACTCATGTCAAGGTGACAACTACTGCAACTAGCCTACAACCTCTCATTTCCCATATCATTTCCTACCCTAAGAAGTGTCTCCCTTCTCTACTCAATGATCCTTTGGCTACCCCACTTCCCTTTTGAGGCTTCAATAACATGTTAGATAGAAATTCTCAGAGCTATGTAGCTATTTCCTAATGCACAGGGAAAGAAAATCCCAACAATTCTCTCACCTGGAGAGAATCCTCACAGGCCTGACAACCCGCTTCTTCAGATTTCACACAGGCTTGACAACCCACTTCTTCAGAATGCACACAGGCTTGAAAACCTACTTCTTCAGCTCAAATTATCCAGTTTTGTTGGTTACAATCAACTCCCAAATCTTTCCAAGTAAATGTATGGTTGATGGATAGCAGAGTGTGCATGAGAGGGATGAAATTGATGAGTGAATGATGGGATAATGATGGTAACTACACTTTTTATATGCATGTTCCCAACTTGACACTTGTCATGTTGGGAACTACATTGGGCTCCACTTATGGTACTTTCCCCCATCCTAAGAACTTAGGATAAAATGACATATAATTAGACTTTAGGAAATATTAATAAAATACTCCATCGAGCTTAAGACCCCTTAGCTTGTCCCCTCTACCTAGACTCTTATTCCCCCTTTCCCTTCTAGTGGAGTTCTATCCCCCCATACTCTTTTTGTCTGATTGGCTTGCAACAACTATGTATTTTTATTAATAATTCGAGTGTGATTACATATTACAATGTTAGCCTCACTAGCCTTTTAGCATCTAGGATCTCCAACCTAATAATCACACAAGCACTTTGGCCTCAAAATACATATACAAATATGATTTGGTCCAAAATAGCATGGCTCACCAGCATATATGTACATTACAGTTGGGGTTCAACCTAGGGGTATTACACAAGGTGTCGAATCGTGGGCATCTAGGAAGAAAATAGGGAATCCTTGGAGTTCCTTTGAGACAAGTGTAGGGAGTGGAAGGTTGAGGCATTACACCAAATGATCAAATAACTAGGGTTAGGTTTTTCGCACGTCAAACCGTAGATGAAACATAGTATGGTTTCTCCACGAGCTAGGGTTCACACGCTGCACTTGGACAATAAAAAGTGAGCACGTGGGGTCTCTCCTCCAGATAGAGTTCACACTCAAACATTTGGACAACAAGAAACAAGGCACATATTATCTAATCTCTAGAATTTGAGTGTAGGAACATCAAGTAGCAAGGGAACAATGGGTGGTGTGCCCAACCGTTGGTGTGAAGTAGTGTGCATTTTAGACAAGGAAAATAATTCATGGGCAACGTTGAACAATAGAGTGAGGTCATGGTGGATATTAAACAACTATACCAAGTCGTGGGAAGCAAATAAATGAAACGTGGGACTTCCAACTCTCAAAGAATGTCTTGGAAGAGGAGAAAAACGACCGAGCCAGGATTAGATGAGCCCAACAACAAACTAAACGACCCTCTAATGTTTTCACACACCCAAAAATAGAAAATGGTGTGTGGGCACTTTAGATCATCAACCATAGTAATTCCCATGAGAGAGAAATATGGTTTTAGCAAGTTATCCAATAGCTATGGAAATATGACCATGGATCTTCCCTCTCCCAATGCATTCAATGGTGGAGATTAACTAGTTGTTGGGTAAGCATCATTTAACCAATAATCTTTGTGAAAACCTCTCACATAGTAAAACAAATATGCAAAAAGTAAGTCTACCTCCACTCTTTAATAAACTGAGAAGCCATTTAAAAATATACCCAACATACTCCATGAAATACAATGGTGAATTTAACCATAGCACCCAGAGGAAAAACAATTTAATGAGTCATAATTTTTTTACCCTTGAAACCAAATTGGGAAAACTAGTTTCAATGGTGCTCAATATTCTTTTTTTACAATTCCGGATAGAATTCTCTCCTCCTCGCTAGCTAAAATCCCTTTATGAATGAGTGAGAGTGAATAAATAGGGAGATCTACGGGGTAAGGTAAATCCAACAACCATGGCTCTTCACTTACCGTTCCTTATCCTTCTCTCCTATTTGTTTCCTTATCTTTTAATCATTTTTTTCTTTATCTTTTCTCTTACATCCTTATTTGTCTTATTCAACATTAACCTTGCATTGTTTTACATGGTTTACATAATGTTGATTTATTGTCAATATGTTTTTCAGGTACTAAGTCTTATCCATTCTTCACTATGGATCCATTTCGGGTCACTAGTGGATTGTTGATAGACTGTCGGTTGGAAATTATTACCACACCGATGATTTGTAAAATCATTATGTATGTTCTTGGGTGGAATTGCCTATGTATGTATGTGTTAGTATATAATGCCTATATTATTAGGCTAAAGAGTCTAGCATTGTGATATGTATGTACAATTGTATGGTGTTGTGCATTGAGGATAGTGCAAAAGATAAGGGGGAGGGGATGTAAAATCCCTAGTTTTAATCCCCACAATTATAATGAAATTGTATAAATGTGGTAAGTGAGTTGATATGTTGGGGAGAAGAGTTTGTATTGATTAATATGGTCGAGGGACGAACTATGTATTATGTACATTGAAATGATTAATAAAAATGATAATAGTTGGTTGTGATACGAGAGGGACAATAATGATGGGGGGCTATGATTCCACAAGAGAGGGGGATAAAAGATGGATCCAAGGGAAACTTGTTTCATTGCCTAAGTTAATCTATATTTACCAAGTGATCCTCCCTTTGACATATTATATAATCAGTCATTGAATTCATTTAAGAGGGTGGGTGTGAGAAGTCATGTCTCATAGTTATTGGGAGGATGGGATTGAAGTAAAATCAACATTGGGAATGTGAGTCAACTTACTTGGTATTGTTAGGGAAAAAATGAAATTTGTATGGGAAAGAGAGGTAATTTTTTACATGTTGATTTTGGGTAGCAAGAAGGGAGTTGAGTGATGGGAATAACACTAGCCATGTTGTGTTTGAAGACAACCCTTATTGGGCTATGTTTATGGTAGAAATGTATCTTGTATGCCTATAAAAATGGGTTGTGTTCCCATGGAGCGTTTTCTGTGGAGGAAATGAATCAAGATCCTTGTGAAGGCTACTGTAAACACTCCTAGGGTAGCTGAGAGTTCTTGGAGTCCCCAGTTGAGAGATTCTTATCCAACCAAGTGCACTGGAAGCCCTGATAAACGAATGGTAAATCCCGAGGCACTTCTTGTAGAGACTGAGGTACATTCCTTGGGTTGCGCAGGTTGTGGGGAAGAGAGTTGGTGGATTGGAACTTATTTTGGAGTTCAACCTGGGTTTTGGGTTGTTAATTGTGAAGAGTGGACAACCAAGAGGGATAGACCTCCTTGTAGACTCATAGCCTCATATTGAATGTAGATTGTTGTTGAGATTTGGAACAACAAGCCTATGGCTAGGAGGAATGTCCCATGTATGCAGCCAATTGGTTATTATATATACAAATAAGTTTTACGTATTGTTATTTCAATGTGCAAATGTGTTTTTTTGAATGTTGTGTGTGTTTGTTGTTTTCTTGGAATAGTTGCATTCATGGGTTTTTATTATCTTGATTAGATGCATGAGTTATTGAGCGTGTTTCATGCATGTAGATGTTTAAATAGTATCAAATATGTTGTTTAAATGGTATCATTTTTGTTTTACAGTTTTTCGAGTCTCAAACTTTCGAGACCGTTTTGAGGCCCCAAACAATGTTTTTTTGGACTTTTTGGGGGCCAGGCGTTATTTGTAGCATACCCTAACCCCTAGAGAAATTTGTAATTCTAGGATATACCCTTTTGACGAGGTATAAAATGCATAAAATGAATATTGTATGCAAAAGTTACAACCTCAAGAAATTTACGTACCAACTTAACCCATCGGGGCCTACATGACTTTTGGTGCTTCATCTCCTAGGGTTAGGTTTTTGGATGTATAGGGTTTTCTGATTACTTTTGGATGCTAAAAAGGCCTAGAGGCCTCATTGTAATGTTCTTATATGAATGCGCATAGCCGACACATCTATTCTAAGAGATTAGCTACCACCATTCGAGCAAGATTCTTTTCATTCTGCATTTTACAGTTTCAACATATTTCTTATTTAATACAAGTTAAGTTCCAATGTAACTTTGTTATGATTCTCTGTATATCTATGTTAATGTTATAGATTTTTGTTTCATTTCATTCCACTCATAAATCTGGATCATTGGTATCATAACAGACTTCTCTTCATTTTTTTCTTTGTGCATGTCCCAAACAAGGTCAGGGTATAAGTAGTTGGGACTCGAACCAGTTGATCCCTTGAAAGATCAGCCTCACCAGACTAGACGACTACCCATGGGGGAATAAAAGAGAGACAATGGGGTAGGGGATCCCTTTAAATTGTTTCTTTGGAACGATATGATGGATAACTTTGCGCAAATCCTTCGATGACTTCCAACAAGCAACACATCTACCTCAAATAGAGGCACCACCCCCTTCAAGGTAGAAATCAAATTTGATATTCCTATATTTGAATTTAAAGTAGATGAAGATGTTGTAGACAAATGGTTAAATAGTCTAGAAGGGTATTTTTTTGTCCACAACTTTTCCGATAGAGAAAATATTACATTTTCATTCCTCAAGGCCTCTCCCCATGTCAAATATTGGTGGGATACTTTATGTGATCAAAAGAAAACAAAGGGATCTACATTATTTGTAGTTTCACCCACTTGGAGTTCCTTTAGGGATGTTATTAAGGAGAAATACTACCCTGTTGGAAGTTATGATGACTTGTATACAAGATGGACCACACTATGGTAGGAAAGGGACCAAACAGTGCCAGAGTTCACCAATATCTTCCATACCTTGTGCACCAAGATCGATATCAAAGACTCTGAGTGACATATGGTTCTCAAGTACCACGAAGGTTTGCATAGATACATCCATAATGAAATGGAGTTTCAATAAATTTCTTCCTTGGGTGTGGCCTATAAATATGCTATAAAAATCAAGTAGAAGCTTAAACAGAAGACACGACAGTTTGGGTCTACGAACCCCACACAATAGAAACAGGGAAAAGGTCTCCCCAACCTGTATAACAAAGGGAAGATCAAGGATGGAAAACCTCAAGAAAACCATTCCAAACCAAAAACAAATAAGGAAAATGGGAAGACAAATAAAGACACTGGGAAATGGTGCGAGTTTCATAAGAGCCCCCAACATAACACCATTGAATGTTTCTCAAATCAGTCACTGGTGGCCGAGGTGAAAGCCTCTTAATCAAATGTAGGCTCTGACTCTGAGTTAGAACCAGAAAAAGGGAGACATATCATTGATGCGCAACCCAGTGTCACTATTGCTACCACCACCAAGGTTCAGCCTGATGAACCTGATGAACTAGAGGAAGTTGAGTGGCTCTTTCATTCACCAATGTGGGTGAAGGGTACTCCGCTACAATTCATCGTTGATAGCAGTATCTAGAATAACATCATATTATTAGAGTTTGTTAAGTGGTTGGATTTACTGACATCATCACACCCGTAACCATCCACCATTGGATGGCTCTGCCAAGGGTTAAATCTCAACGTCACCCAATAGTGTCACCTGGCCTACAACATAAGGCCCTTCAAAAATGAGGTATTGAGTGATGTCACCCCCCTTGAATTTGGTAATGTTCTTTTGGGACAACCTTATTTATGGAAACATCATGTTGTATATGAGTCTAGGCCTCGTAGTGTTATTATTACTTTGGAGAGGAAATTATACAGGATACCAGAGGTAGTCCCATCTACCTCCATTTCCTTGATCTCTTCTAAGCAATGCAGGAAGGTCATATCTAAAATCGATAAATTTGTCTTCTTTTTTGTTTGCACTCAAAGTGAGCGGAAGGTTACAACCACATCCATGGACTTTGCGATAGATCTCTCCACGCAGCAAAAGAAAGTGGATAAGGTCGTGGAAGAATACAAATACATCTTCTCCTCACTCACTAGGGTACCTATGCACTGTTAGGTCAAGTACGTAATCAATTTGACCTCTGGTGTGTTGCTACCCAATGGGATAGTATATCGCCGCTCTCTATCAGAAAATGAGGAAATCAAGTGCCATATCCAAGATTTTCTCGAAAAGAGGCACATCCTCCCAAGATCATCACCTTGTGGAAGCCCAATCATGCTTATGCAGAATAAAGAGAGGTCCTGATGACTTAGAATTGATTAATGAGCCCTAAATAAAATCACAGTCAGGAACCGGTACCCAATTCCCCAAATTGAAGATCTCCTTGACCAGCTGAAGGGGACCAAATATTTCAGTAAGATTTATTTGAAGTCCGACTACCAGCAGGTCCCAATAAATAAGACTGATGTATGGAAGACTGCCTTCAAGTCCAAAGAAGGTCTTTTTGAATGGTTGGTCATGCCCTTTGGCTTGAAAAATTCCCCAAAAAATTTCATGAGGATGATAGATGATATCTTGCGGCCTTTCACCAATTCTTTTGTGGTGGCATATTTGGATGGCATCCCCATGTTCAACAAGAATTGGGTGGAACACTTGCTTCACATTCAATAGGTTTTGCACACTCTGCGGAAACACAAGCGATATGCAAATTTGGAAAAATTCTTATTTGACATGAACATGGTCCAATACCTAGGATACATTGTTGATGGGAACGAGGTGCATGTCGATCTAGCAAAGATCTAGGTCATTTGTTGAAATCTAAGAGAAAGTAGAGAGTGTTACCAGTAGAACCTTACATAGCCATCATAGAGATACATGCATACACATAGACATACATAAGTAATGTTAGCCCAAATAATAGTCCTTTTATTATATGATAGATAGTACAAAAAAATTACATACATCCTCTCCCATGAAGATATATGAGCCTTCATGTGCTTATCTATTTATACCTCTAACATGTTGTAACCGCTTAACTTCTGGGGTCAGTCGGTAGCAAAGACTTTGACTGGCTTCTACCTCTAACTACATTGGTCGATCGAGAAGTTCTAAGTCAATAATTTGGTCTAGTCGACAAGGTCAACTAACCCCTACAACATCTCCCCCCACCTCAATTCCTTTCTTGTCCCGAGTAAGAGGGGGTTATAAAAAATAATTGTTTTTTCGTATTTTGATTACAAAAAATTACAATAGATGAAGACGTATAGATGGAGAAAGAAATAGAAGTATGTAAGAAGAAGAGACAATATCTTTATGAGGTTGTCCATATTAGGGTACTATTTATGACTGAGTTGTTGTACCTGGAGTTCAACTGCTATATTCGTTGATTGCCCTGCTCTTTTCACTTTCTTTGATGACCTTGAAGGTTGTCCAAATAATACTAGGAGTTGAATTCTTTATTCACTGGATGAAGTCGCACCAAGCGTTGACTGCCTGCTGAGCTTCAAAATTTAGAATCTTTGACTAGGTGATCACCTCGAATTTCTCTGCTATAATTGTTGTCTGAGAGGTGCCCGATTTTTTATCCAATTTTTTCTCTATATGTTGCATTCTCCTGATTGATTGGCTCAGGAAACTGGATTCCTGGTTTGTTTCTATCTGCACCCTGTGTCCTTCTTTCTTCCATTCCTGCTCCTGCTCTGATAATTGTTGTTCAATTTCTTTTTCTTTTTCCAATTGCATGGTGAGGGATTCTTTTACATTGTTATCCATGGTCGAGTACCTTGATCGTTCTATACTGTCGATCGCAACCCTTTGTACCCAACATTTACTAAATTCTTCCGCAAAGTGAGTCGGCCAATCGTTTACCACTGAGTTGAGTGCGTTGGATTCTTTGGTTAATTTATGTACATTCTGCAAGAAGCGCCTTTCATATTTTTTTATTTTTCTTCTACTACCATGTTTATTTGTTCTTGGGCTATCCAGGATTATTTAAGTTCTAATTCACATTGCTTCTCGACTTCTTCTTTTTCTTTCTTCAGTACCTCTACCTATTGTCGGTAATTTGTATTGTTTTCGATTATTATGTCAATTAGTTCTTTGAAGTTGTCTAAGGGGTTTTGTACCTTTGATATATTCTCTATCCCTTCATTCATCCTTCCAGTATATTCTTTTTTTTCTTTTTTTTTTTTCATTTTAATCGTTCGACCCAACTTCCTTATTTTAACACCTTCTTCCATCTCCTTGTTGATTCTATGGAGATGGCTCCATGTAAGTTGATTTTTTTTTTTTGGAGATGGTGGTTGGGTCAAATGAGGTTTCGACTGACGATCATAGTGGAGTCTCCCTTCTAGTCATTCTGATGGTGATAATGGATGACTTCCTTTTCTTTTGTTTATATGCAGACTTGGGTGTTTGACCATCTCTTGTGATTGTTTGTTGTGTTGTCGGGATGCTTTGTTCACTTGTTTCATTTTTTTCTTCTTCCTTGTGCTGGGTGTTTTGTTCGTTCATATTTTATTTTCCCTGAATCTCTGGATTTTCTGCATTAATTTGCTCAGTGTTCGTGAGTTATATCTCTGTGTCCTTATCATTTTGGTTAATCCCAACCTGACATGTTTCAACTGAGCGCAAGACTTCTCCTTCATGAGATGCTTCAAACAAATGGGTTTCCTGTTTCTATATTGGTGCGGTCGATTCACTGACTTATATTGATTCTACTGACTATTGTACCAGTTCTGTATTGATTTTTTCAGTCAACTCTTGCTTCTCCATGTCGATAGTTTCTATCTCGACATCATCTGTCTCGACTATTTGATCTGAATCTGTGGCTTCTGACGATTCATTGATGATGATTTGCCTCTTCTTTTTCTTTGCAGGTACTTCTTCTATGATCGGAACTGGTTTTGTAGGGGTGACTTCCTGGTGAGGTAGATTGTTGCATCAAGTGTTCTTTTCTTGCTTGGTGTTACTTTTGGTCTTAATTCCCATTCTATTGTATTCACTATAACTTTCGTGGGGATGACAAAAGTAGTTGTGCTCTCAGGATTCTTATGCCTCTTTTCCCCTCTTGTTTCAATCTATCTGAGCGAGCTCTTGATATTCTTTGCATTTTGGAAAGCCTCCTTCATTTGTGGCTCGACAAAGGAACTGTATATCTTCTTCATGGTCGTATTTTCTTGTCAACTTTGATTTAACTTGACAACGATATTAGAGGTAATACTTGTCATTTTTTATTTAATGATGGGGTCATTGAAGTCGATGCCATCGTTCGAATTCAATGTTTCTCTTGATATATCTTTTCTGTCGATATATAATGCTTCTTCTTCGAAAACTTTCTTCCCTTCGTTATTTTTATTCAGTTGTTTTCTTTTTCCTGGAAAAGAATTTGGAGGGACTATTGCCGGAGTTATGTCAGTGATGGATTTCTTGTTCGTTTTCTTTTCTAAGTTGGATTGATTTTTTCTTCTGTCATGCCAATCATGACCTCTTGATGTATGTTCATATGACCTTTGATCACCTATACCATGCTCGCTTGCTCCTGGATTGGTCCTTTCCCTGGATTCTTTTCATATGAGTATTTGTCTTAAGTCAATTGAAGGTGTAGAATGTCAAGAATATCTTCTACTATCTTGTCTTAGGCTTAACCACGAGCTACTTTATCTCTCCATTTTATTTTTTCTTTTCCTTTAGTGTTATGTCTACTCCTTAGATATTTTAAATTTTCAGTTTTTTACCTGAATTTGTCTAACTTCCTTTTTTTTGTTTATTCTTAAGCAAGGTTTATTTCTTATAATTTTGATTAGTTATTTTAGTCGGTTCCTGTTAGCAACTCCTTGCTAAATTTTGCTAACATGGTTCTCTTTTCTTTATACTTGATATTTCTTTAAACGAGCCCCATTAATTAGTTTCTTAAATGGATGCACCAATAACGTACTGAGTTGGACTGCTCTGGTCGGTCGAATGTCTTCCACCACATAAGGCCCCATCCATACTATTTCCAATTTCCTAGGTTTTCCTTTTATATGATTGTTATACAGTAAGACTAATTCTCCCTCTTTTATATCCTTTTTCTTTAAGTGATGGTCATGGCATGCTTTTTGTTGTTGTTTCTAAACCTCTTGATGATGAATCATTATTAACCTTTCTTCTCTAGTTTTTTCAGTTGGTATAGTCGATCATTCAGGTCTTGGCTCTCGTCGAATTTTTCCATAGTTGCGACCCTGTCAGAATTAGTCCAAAATTGTTGTGGAATTATAGGTTCCTAGTCGTAGACTAGCTTGAATGGTGTTTGTCCAGATGATCTTTTGAATGTTTATATGTATTCCCAGAGGATTGCAATAATCTTATCATCCCAATCATCTTTATTTATACCACAGATTTTTGTAAGTCCCTTGTGTAATGTTTTATTAAATGCTTCGACTGCCCTATTTGCTTGTGGGTGATAGGTTGTCATTTTTCTATGGTCGATTAAGAATTTTTGCAATAGAAATTTAATTGTTTCATTTACAAAGTGAGTTCCCTAGTCACTAATTAGTGTCAGAGGGCATCCAAATATTGTGATGATGTTCTCGTAGATGAATTTAGATGCTACTTCTTTTTTACAAGATTCAACCGACTTAACTTCTTCCCACTTAGTCACTTACTCGAGCGCAATGATTATGTACTTAGCACCAGTTCTTCTTGCCCTCTGTGGGAATGGCTCGACGAAGTCGATAGCCTAGATTTTGAAATCTCTATTAGGGTTTATTGAACATAGTGGTATTTCATTTTTCCACAAGGGTTGTCCTAGCCTCTGACAACTGTCACATTGTTTAAGTTGATCTCAATAGTCTTTATGTAAAGTTGGCCACCACATGCCTACTTGTAATATCTTCTTGGATATTGTGTCGACCTAAACACTTCCTCCAGCTGCTCTTGCATGGGATTCATTGATGATATCCTCCCTTTCATGTTATGGCACGTATCTTCTTAGGACATCATCCATTCCCATTTTGTATAACTATCCATTAATTATTGTGAATGGTGCAGCTTTCATGGCTAGAGTTTTCTTTTTGTTTGTCGGGTGGCCCTTTGAGGATTTTCTTTATTCTAATAAATTGACAATGTCTTCTAAATCCTTAGGTGCATATTCTACTCTGAATAAATGTGCATCTAGGAGGTCATCCTTGATGCATGTCAGATCTTCTCCTGTTTCTAGTCGTGACAGGTGTTACACATTATTTTGGTCACCCCGATGATGATTACATAAACATGTGTTTAGGTTCCCAATATAATATTTTGCCTGAGAAAAGCAACCTTTTTCCACCCTTGCAAGATGCATTTTTGGAAGGCCGTTGCGGGCTACTCCCTTTACACAGTGCAAAAATACCTGATTTATGCATGCTGCACTATAGCCAGCCCCCGGGATTTCTGCAGGCTGTTATATAGGCAGGTCGCAACAACGCTTTAAAACTAAAAGAGGAAAGAAGTTCTAGAAGCTTCTAGAAGTGGAATCTTTTGGAAATATGAGGTGGCGTCCATGTGGTTACGATCCTACTGACTTATTTGATTTGATGGGAACATCCTCATCTCTTTAACCACTTCATCTTCTCCTATATAATGATAGGCTTCTCATTGAAAAGGTTATAGGTACAAGCATAAAGAATCATAGAGACTAAAGAAACAATATATTGAAGACTGTGTGGAGAATCTTATTTCAAGCGATGCTTGAAGTCTCCATTCATCCATCAAGTTTTTGAGAGAAATCTTCATGAAAATATGAGAGAAAATGTATGTGTATGTCTAAATGAAGGGCCACTGAAAGGGAACTTGTGACATCAAGGCGATTCAATTGTATCTTCTACCTTTCATTAATATAATACGGTGGCATGCCTCTTTCCCATAAAATGATTGATATTTTATTACATGAATCCTTGATCACATGTTTAGGTTGTCATTGAATTTCACTATTGCTTCTTTCACGTTGGTTGATTTGTGTTATTACAGATCTGATCTCACAGGAGCATTGGAGTAAAGCAGGATCAACAAAGACATAAGGAAGCAATTCATACGGTATATTATCTATTCCTCCTTTGGTAATTAAATTCAATGATCATAATCTAGGGAATGTGTATTGTTCCATATTGTTTCTTTCTAGATACAGGTGGATCTAGGGGGATTAGTTCATGTTTTCATCTACCGATTTACCCGTTAACAACAGGTGATCAGGTCGAATGTTCTTTTTCCATGGTTGAATGATTATGTCAAATTAAAATTCTTGAAATAATCATAACCACCAATAGATCTTTCCTTGATGGATTGGTTTATTGAATAAGTATTTCAATGCTTGATGGTCTATAAAAAATGTAAAAGGGTTTGCCAATAAATAATGATGAAACTTTTGTAGTGTGAAAATCATTGATAAGGCTTCTCATTCTGTAGTCAAATAGTTTATTTCTGCTTTATTCAATTTCTGACTTGCATATGCATTTGGGTGATCCATTGTGTCATTGTATGGTTGTGCTAGAACTGACCCGACAACTATGTTTAACACATCGATATGGACATGAAACTTTCTCAACCAGACTGGAAATTTGAGAATAGGCGCTTCGACCAACTTCTTCTTTAAAAATTTGAAGGATCCTTGGAAGTCTTGGCTCAATTTGAATTCGACATCTTTTCCTAGAAGCTCGTCCATTGGGAAGGTGATGTCTGATTAGTGGCGTATAAAATTCCTATAATAGCCAGTATGACCCAATAGAATCTTGATCTATTTTTTATTTATGGGGGGTTTTAGATCAAGAATAATATTTATTTTCTCTATATCGACCTTCACTCCATATCTACATACCACGTGTCCAAGAAATATTCCAATAGGTGTGGCGAATATGCATTTTCTAATGTTAAGTGATAGTTGAATCTATTTACAACGTTCTAACATAAGTCAAATGTTAAATTTGGCAGTATCGATAGTCATTCTCCAATGAGAGGCCATAGGGGCCACCCTAAGGCTAGCCATGGATATTTGGAGAATCAACCAGTCTTGTGAGGTATTGAAAAAATCCAGGGGGGATGTACAACCTCTATGAGTCAAACCAAAAGTTAGGACGAACGAGATGCTATGTGATTCTAATGCAAAATTCAGGGGTAACGTACAACCTCTATCAGCATAGACAGTCTAGTGAAAAAGTCAGGGGGAACTTACAACCTCTATGAGCATAGATAGACTAGTGAAAAAGTAAGGGGATACATACAACCTCTGTGAGCCTAGTCAAACCTTGTGAGTGATGAGCAAAAGTCAAGGAATCTAGAAAAATTTAGGTCGAATATAAAATTCCTATGAGCTAGAAACAAATGATATTCCTAATATTGCAAATGATGTAATTGTATTGATCTAGTGCGTTGGCACATGTAAACGTTATCCACCATGAAGATAATTTGGAATTGCCTTTTCAAGATTTGTAACTAAAGTCTTGAGTCTAGTTCTATGTTAGAACTAAAGTGTAATGTTGAGTTGCAACTGAAGTCTTGATTCTAGTTCTATTTTAGTAATTTTGAGTTGCAACTAAAGTCTTGAATCTAGTTCTATTTTAGAACTAAAGTGTAATGTTGAGTTGCAACTAAAGTCTTGGGTCTAGTTCTACTTTATAACTAAAGTGTAATGTTGAGTTGCAACTAAAGTATTAAGTCTAGTTCTAAGTTCGAACTAAAGCATGTCAGTCTCAAGTCTAGTCCTAAGTTTGAACTAAAGTGTAATGTTGAGTTGTAACCAATCTCAAGTCTAGTTCTAAGTTCAAACTAAAGTGTAAAGCTGAGTTGTAACCAATCTCAAGTCTAGTTCTAAGCTTGAACTAAAGCATGAAGTTGAGTTATGTTTAATGCATGCAATCATGTTACTATTTCGAGCTTCCCCTCTTCCCCTCTTCAGCCTATATAAGAAGAGGTCGAATCCTCTCTTCAATACAGTTCTGCAAGATAGTTTTCATATGCAGGTTGAAGGTGAAGTAATAGAGGAGCATATCAGTGATAAAGAGGCAGCATATCAGAGGTGTATTTTAGCAAGGTCTTTCAAGTCTTTGTCAAGTCAGAGTCATCTTGGCAAGCTCTTTGAGAGAAGAACATTCATGGTGGATATTTGTAAAAGATCTTACATTATTAATGCAATAAAGGAATATTGTTTGTTGGTGTTTTTCTCCCTGTACAGGGTTTCCCCAAGGTATATGTGTTGTTGATGTGCATGTTTACTTATCTACATAGTTATTGATATTTGATTATGATTTGGAATTGTTGAAGTGTATTAAGCTGGAAACAAAGTATTGAAGAAAATAAAAGAACTAATCCGCATAAGAAATCAAGCTCATAATTTAACATGGTGTGAGAGCTTAGGGTGTGTTAAACGTGTTGAAGTGCAACAATAGGTACACACAGATCCAAGAAAGCTTGATTAAGTTTCTAGTGTGAGGACCATGGAATCCTCCATTTCAGTTAGGTCCGAAGATAGGCTCGAAGGAGCTACCAACTTTCATGTGTGGAAACTTCGTATAACAAATATATTGAAAGAAGATGATCTTGAGCAGTATGTGACCACGGTGGTGGAGGAACCAACGAATAATGTAGGAAGAATAACCTTCAATAAGAGTCAAGAAAAGGCCAAGCGAATCATCTTTGACTCAGTCAAAGACAATATAATGTCCGCAATGACTTCGTTGATGACTGCCAAGGATTGTATGGATACCTTGGTGAATCTGTATGAGAAACATGCTCCAAGTCAGAAGAGGACAATTAAGCACAAGATTAAGTATTTGAAGATGGAGAAAGGTGAATCAATGGCATCTTTCTATTCCAGGATAGCTCAGATCAAATATCAGCTTTTGGTCATACGTGTGACAGTGGATGATGATGATTTAGTGCAAGCCATTTTTTACGGTATTCCTTCTTCATGGGAGACCTTCTTATCCAATGTAAGTGAGAGATATTCAACCCATGTTTGAGAGGTTATGGCATGATTTCCTCCAGGAGGAGAGTCACACAACTACCAGGAGAGAGCCAATGAAAGAAGAAGCTTTAGCATCAAGATTCAAGGGAAAGAAGAAAGGCACTTTCTAGAAAGGATCTCAGTGAAAGACAAACACCAAAGGTACATTCAAAGGAAAGAATATTGATACATATAAGATTAAATTATTTAGTTGTAATAAGTTAGGTCATTTTGCTAAAGATTGTTGGTTTAGAAATAAATTTCCTAGGAAAGGGAAATATCATGCCTCAACTGTTGAGGATGATGAATCCAAAAGAAATCATAAAAGTCCTTCAAATGAGAAAGAAAATAGAAAAAAATATTACTTGGTTTCTACCTTATCCAGTTCAGTTTCCACGGGGCCGAAAACTTGGTTAGTAGACAGTGGTGCATCAAAGCACATGACAGGGTACAAGGATATCCTCTCATATTTCGAGACAAAATCTTTTGTAGAGCAGGTCGAGCTTGGGGATGAAAAATGTTACAAGATAGAGGGAGTAGGCTCTATCTCCTTCAGATTGGAATATGGGGCTAGACTTCATGTTGATGAAGTTTTATATGTTCCAGGGCTCAAGAAGAATCTACTATCAGTTGCAACCCTTGAGGACAAGGGATATTGGGTGATCTTCAAGGACATGAAGGCACTACTATGGGATAAAGGTAGCAACTTAAGTATAGAAAAACCCATTGGAACTCGCAGTGGAGGACTGTACATCATGTTAGGACAGTCAGTTCAGGCATTGTCTCATGATGTGACTAGCTCCAGCGAGTTGTGGCATAGAATACTTGGACATCTTCATTACAAATCTCTTCCAGATCTACTAAACATGGTATGTGGCATGCCCTCTATTTATCTTAGTAAAAATGAAATTTGTAAGGGATGCATGTTAGGTAAAAATATAAAGAAATCATTTCCTAGTAGTGACAACAGAGCTCAGGGCATCTTAGATCTGGTTCATTCTGATGTATGTGGTCCCATGTCATCTCCCTCACTCAGTGGTTGTTTGTATTATGTCATTTTTATTGATGGTTACTCAAGAAAATGTTGGATGTATTTTATTAAAGATAAAAGTGACACATTTGATAAATTCAAAGAGTATAAAGCCTTTATTGAAAAGAAGACAGGGAAACACATCAGAATCCTTATAATAGACAATGGAGGAGAGTTTGAATTTCTTCAGTTTGAGGATTTCTGCAATTCAGCAGGAATAAAGAGACAGTTGACCGTGCCATATAACCCTCAGCAAAATGGTGTTGCTGAGATGAAAAACAAGACTATTTGTGAGGTAGTGAAACAATGATGTTTGACCAGGATCTGCCAAATTATTTATGGGAAGAAGCTACCTCCACTACCGTGTATATTCAGAACATGTGTCTACATGCTATTTTGAAGGACAAGACTCCTGAAGAAGTCTTCTCAGGGATCAAACCTAAAGTAGGGCATCTAAGGATATTTGGATGTCCTGTGTATATTCATGTCCTTAAGGAAAATAGGACAAAGATGGAACCCTCAAGAAAGAAAGGGGTTTTTGTGGGGTACAGTGAGAAATCCAAGGCTTACGCGATTTATGTACCAAGTCAGAGGAAAATAGAGGTAAGTAGAGATGTGACTTTCCATGAGAAATCCACATTTAATAAATCTAGAGAGCTTCAGCAGTATTCAGAAGTAGTTCATCTAGCTTCACCCTCTTCTGAAAATTAAGATTCAGATGATCAGAGGGAGGAACCTCGTGAAGGGCCAAGTAATGAGACCCTAGAACCTGCTGATGTGTTAGAAATAACTCTTGAAGAACATTCAACCAAAAGGAATCCAGGGTGGCTTAAATAAATAGTGCGGGAAGCAGAAAGGATAGTTACTCCCAAAGGAACTTTCAGGGAAAGGAAGAGGCCTCATAGGTTTGGAGGCTATCTTTCACTGATGAGTAGCATTAGTGATGCCGAACCTTCTTCATTTGAAGAATATTATAAATTACAAGTATGGAAGGATGCCATTCTTGAGGAATACAGGTCTATTATAAAGAACAATGTTTGGGTCATTGTGCCAAGGACAAAAGGAAAATCAGTGGTTTCTTCCAAATGGATATATAAGATCAAACATGCAGCTGATGGAAGTGTGGAAAAGTTCAAAGAAATATTTGTAGCCAGAGGCTTCACTCAGAAAGAAGGAATCAAATACGAAGAGACTTTTTCTCCTGTAGCCAGGTATACCTCCATTCGAGCAATTATTTCTTTAGCTTCCGTACTTGGTTGGAAGCTACATCAGATGGATGTAAAAACAACATTCTTGAATGGAAAGATTGAACATGAGGTCTTTGTGGAACAACCAAATGGTTTTATACTGCATAACAAAGGCACTTATGTATGCAAGCTAAGGAAGGCATTGTATGGTCTTAAGAAGGCTCCCAGAGTTTGGTATGACAGGATTGATGGATTTCTTAAAAGCCCGGGCTTTCAGAAAAGTGATGCTGATGCAAATCTATACTTCAAGGTAAGAGGTAACCAACCTGTTATACTAATCCCATATGTTGATGATCTCTTTCTAACAAGAGATGAAGGGCTAATAGCCTGGTGTAAGAGGGATCTAACCTCAAAATTAGAGATGAAATACTTAGGCTTGATGCATTACTTCCTAGGATTGGAAGTGTGGAAAAGATAGGGCGAGATATTTCTGGCACAAAGAAAACACACAGTGGATGTACTAAAGAGGTTTGGTATGATGGATTGCAAATCCATGCCTACTTCGATGGTTACCAACCTGAGGAAGCTACATGATTTTGATACAGGTTCAGATTTGGTGGATCCCACCATGTATAGGAAGTTGATTGGATCATTGATGTACATGATCCACACTAGGCCAGATATATGCTATGCAGTGATTGCAATGAGTCAGTTCATGACTGAACCGAGACAAAGACACCAGGTGGTAGAAAATCACATCTTGAGATATCTTAGAGGGACCATTACTTATGGTCTGAGATATGCATCTAGTGGTGGTTTATTTCTGCATGGGTATGCAGATGCTGACTGCGCAGGAAGCCCAATGGATCGAAAGAGTACTTCCGGATACTACTTCAGTTTAGGATCCGCTATGATATCTTGTTAAAGTTGAAAGCAGGGATCCATTACACAGAGTACAACAGAGGCTGAGTACATTGCAACAAGTGATGCTAGAAAGGAAGCAGTATGGCTCAGAAAATTGGTTTATGGGTTGTTTTGTGACAAGCTTGAGACAACAGTGGTTCACTTTGATAATCAAAGTTTCATAAAATTGATAGAGAACCTAGTATTTCATGACAGGTCAAAACATATTGACATGAGGTACCACTACATACGAGACTTGGTCCAGAGAAAAAATGTAAAGTTACAGTACATATCCATGAGCAAGCAGGTAGCTGATATACTGACCAAGCCTCTGACCTCAAGACAATTTGTGTAGCTGAGAGGCAAGATTGGTGTGGTTGAGAATGAATCCCTCCCTGAGAGGGAGTGTTAAATTTGGCAGCATCGACAACCATTCTCCAATGAGAGGCCATATGGTCCACCCCGAGGCTAGCCAGGGAGATTTGGAGAATCAACTAGTCTTGTGAGGTATTGACAAAAGCCAGGGGGAACATACAACCTCTGTGAGTCAAACCAAAAGTCAGGATGAATGAGATGTTATGTGAGTCTAATGCAAAAGTCAGGGGGAACGTACAACCTCTATGAGCATAGACAGTCTAGTGAAAAAGTCAGGGGGAACGTACAACCTCTTTGAGCATATACAGACTAGTGCAAAAGTCAGGGGGAACATACAACCTCTATGAGCCTAGTCAAACCTTGTGAGCCATGAGAAAAAGTCTAGGCATATAGCAAAATTTAGGTTGATTATAAAATTCCTATGAACTAGAAACAAACGATATTCCTAATATTGCAAATGATGTAATTGTATTGATCTAGTGCATTGGCACGTGTAAACATTATCCACCATGAAGAGAATTTTGAATTGCCTTGTCAAGAGTTGTAACT
>SNQJ01S0042685.1:100758-115069 GCA_010110895.2 Picea sitchensis
ATTACCCATTTATTATATCTAACTACCATAGTGGGCCTTATTTAATAATATAGTGGACCTAGTCCACCTTACATTGAATGACCTCCACTATTATCACTATGGGTCCTCTGGGGCCCCCCACTACCTCTCTAGCTACCTTACATATGTGAAGCGCCATATCGGTGTGTGTTGGCGCTTAGCCCTTGGTCGTCTGGCTCTGGGGCACGTGTTGTTGCCATATGGCCACGTGCTAAGCGTTGCGCCCTATCCCTCTGGCCTGGTCGCTTGTGAATTTCCATGTGGCCAGGTGCCAATCCTAACAACCTCACACTATACTCCTGGTCGCGGGATAGCCCCTCGCCGACGTGGATTTATGCACAAATCCCACAGAAATCAAATTTAAATAATATTTTTGTCAATATATGGTAAGCACCAAATGGTAGGTGGGTTGGTGGCCCGACCTACATGGAGTCTTTTCCCAGCTAGAGGTCACGGGTTCGAGCCTTGCAGAGTGCAAAAAAAATGTTTGACCCAACCAACATTGGCCAAATTTGGGGTGCCACGTCGCGCCCTGTGATTGGGCCAGGTGTCAACTTTGGATTGGCCCATACAATCTAGTCACTACATAGTCACCTACCCAGTCAGCTGCACAGTCGGCCTGTATTCCACGTGTCGAGCCCACAACTTGTTGCTACGTCAGCATTCATACAGCCATGTGTCGATCCCATATCCTTCCACCTGTCACCACGTCAACGTCCTGTTGGCAGCCCCACAATATTTTCACTTCTTAAAGCAACGAATAATAAATTTTGTAGCTTCCTTTGCCTAATCATATGAACATTTCTACTTGAAAGATGAGTCTTGGTCTATAAAAGGTTTTTGTTTTTCCTAGTTCTCGTTTTCATGCTTCGTTCATGACTGAAAGCATGAACGGAGAATTGAAACTTTTGAATTTATTGCAGTTGAATTTAAGGCTTATTTCCCTAAGAGAATAAATGTTCATACAAACCTTTTTAAGAATGATATTTTTCTTTAAGGCCTATCTCATGTCAATAAAATGGTTGTTTTTAAATTTCTCATCGTTATAAGGTCTACTTTGGACATTTGAATGATACACCAAGAATCGATTGGCATTGGGCTTGTTCATTTAACATTCTTGGTAAATCAGCTTTGATTTTGAATTTCTAATTTGCATTTGGATTGTAAAAACACATCCATTCCTAACCTTTGCAAATCGATCACACTCATCACATAACGTGGAAATTTAACATACTAGGATCATACCATGTACATCATTTTAGTTGGAAGGTTGATCTGAAAGGCCTCTCATTACGAGCTAGGGTCTTGAGCCTGCTTTGTACTCTAAAACATTCATTACCAGAAATGCCCAAATTTCATGACTGAAACCCCCATTGCTTATGTTATGGTTTCCCTGGTGTGTTCCTAGTTTTGTTTTCATTATTTTATCTCGAGCTTACCTCCTACCACTGCCATCTAAACCCACAGTTGGTCTATTCTCTTTTGTTACAGTCTGTTCAATCCCGTTTTTGCTTGCCAGAGACACAATTTTGCGGGAGATATTCTGAGAAAACCGCTACGAATTAGACCAAACCCTTTAAAACCCAGAACGAAAATGGGCCCTTTTACCTTCATAGCAGAGAGTTTCCCAGAAACTGGATCATTTCAGATATATGCCTCGAAATTTGGAGGTAAATTTCTCAGATTTCCTATTTCGGTTAAGATGAGCGTTTTGTTTTATTTTATTTTGTTACAGACATTCCTACAGTGATGGATAAACCTCTGATATAGAAACATCATTTTTTCCTCAATTCACAAGCCAGACCCTTTGAATGAAAACCCTCATCATGAAGCAATACTCAACCATTTTTACCTGGGAAACAAGATGTTAGTTCTGAGATTTCGGAAATTTCTGTGCATGAATCATTTTTTCTGCCCTAATCTTAACATAAAATCCCCAGTGGAAACCCTTCCAAACAGTCAACAATTCGACTATGTGGATAACCTTCCACCATGCCTGAGAGGTAATAAGGATTTTCTAGGTATTAAACTCAGTAAAAAACCCACAAATAACAGTGGTTGCGTTCTGACACACGACCATGGACATCCTCAAACAACTGTTACAGATCCACGGTGTGAAGTTTATTTGTTTTGGATCGACAAATATTACACAGATATACCTTCCCTTCAATTACAAATCAAAACCCTCACTACTCAGATCGACTCATTAAAGAGTGAAAATTATAGTCTAAAGTTTAGTGTTCAAAGACCTGGTAAGCGTTTGAAAAGGACTGGAAACGTGATAATAAAGAATGTTGAAAATGTTACAGCAGTGGTTAACTCTGAGATCTTGTGAGTCAAATTTATCATGAAGTTATGAGGTAAAGATTTGTTTGATTTTCTTAGTTGTATTTTTATTTTAGTTTTTCTATTATTGTAGATTTAATTAGATTTCTGTTATTTGAAATAAAACTAGCTACAGTTGATTCTATAGCTAGTCTATTCGCATTCGAATTTTTGGAAATTATTGGTTAGAATAATATCCAAACTCCTTTATTTTTGTTTTTCCTTTCAGGATATCGTGTAGCTGGTGGTGATCTGATGATATGGACCATTTCTGAGCTTATTAGCCATTTCTTTGGCTCATCTTTTGTAAACAAAAACAAGCTTTTTATAGTTTTGAGAGATACAATGTGATATGGAGTGGTTCTATTACCCTCTATTTTGTAATTAGTAAATCATTTTGAGATTTAATCTTATCCCACAAGATAAGATGTTTAGCTTGACTGAACTCTTTAAATACTAGATATTTTTGTAATGAAGGCATCCTCGCCTGGGGCAGAAGATGGATGTTTGATTTATAGACTTTAATGGAACAACAATGCACATTTCGGCTTTATCTTTTTGTGGATGGTGTCTTCATTTAAGTTTTGTTTATCATGATATAATGATAAGTTTTGATATATTTAGTCTTCATGATTTATTATGTTATTGGGATAATCCCTTTATGAATGTGTTCATAAATAACGCTTCAGATATTAATCGTGTGATCATCTATTCAGTTTTAATTACAGGATCTCTCCTTTAATTTTCATTAAAAGATTAAATGCAAGGGTGTTTGCTAACATATTTTTCGTAATGCAATTACTTGATATCATGAGATCACAGTAACTATTGGTATTTTTCTTTTTTTATTAAAACTTAATTGCCAACATAATTGCTCTGCATTTATTCAGAGCAGACTTAAAGTTCCTTGCAGGTTTTCCTCCTAGACAAGGTGGTTGAATGTTTTTTGATCGCACAGATGTTTGGATGCATATCATCAGCTCGCTAACATGTTAGTTTATTTCTTTTTGTCGTTTGTTTATCGTTGAAACTCAAATATATGGTCTGGCTTTAACCATCCACATACTTTTGTTTCATGATATTTTTAATTTTTAATTTTTATTTAGTTTATATTAATTAAGAAAAAACAGAAAAAATATGTGTTTTCTTTATCTTCTTTTTAAAGCAGTCATTTTCACATCGAGTTTAGTAAGTTTAGATTAAAACTTGTAGCCTGTAAATAATGTATATAAATGAGAGTTATCTATATTTGGCTTGAATACACCTATTACAGTCACATCAGAGCATATGTACATATATGTATATAGTATTCAGTAATTAGTTATTTATTTCTTTTCTTTTATTTGTTTCTTTTAGGATTCTTAGATTGGCCAACGGAGCCATTAAACCCGTCAGAACGAGTTATACCAAATGGCTTGGGTTACTTAAACAACCCTGGAATAGACTCGTTCTTCCAATTGACGGACGATCATTTTCGCCCGTCAACAAATGGCGCTAGAAGGAGGGCCAGACTGACAAGATAACCTTGTAGGAGCCTTTATTTTAAATGTATTCAATTTCCCCATGGCTCCCCAAGTCACTGTGTTGGAACATGCTTTCCACTTCTCACTACCAGTTATTCCCAACAAGACAGCTAATCTCTTTTCAGAACTCACCTTCAATGGTGAAGGGAACACATCTGCAGTAGACCATATTTCTAAATTTCTTTATAAATGTTTAAGACATAAGATCATTGATCCTAATGTTACATGCAGATTGTTCTCTCTCACTTTCCGAGATCGGGTTAAATGTTGGTTTGAATCTTTTCTATCTAATTCGATTCATTCTTTGTCTGAGTTTGTAATTGAGTTTTTATCAGACTTTAATAATTATGATTATGATGAATTAAGTTACTTAAGGAAAGAAAACCGTGAATCATTCGATGATTTTGCAATTAGGTTCATTCATGTTTGTACTAGGTTCCCTTTGAAAGAAATGTCTCTTATTAATGAGTGGTTTAAATATCTCATTTCTCTCTCAGACGAGCCAGATCAATTAATTGTTAACCAATTTGAATCGAGCACTAACACTCAATCTCAATATGGTTCAGATTTTGATGTTGATCTTGAAGATTTTGAAGCACCACAATTTTTGTCAATTTCTTTCATTTTGGAAAATCATGAGCAACATCATCCTTTACAAAATGAAATTGTCACATCTAATCATTCTTTGCAAACAATCTCTCCTCCCGTCGAAGAAGGAACCTTGACTTTAAAAGATGACAGTTGTCACACTCTCGTAGATTTTATAACTATTTCTAAAGTAAAAGAGGTTGAATGTGAAGTTGATAATCATGTGGATGATAAATCTTCCCCTCATTTAGTTGAACATATCCATGATAAATCAATAGGAGACATAATCATTAGTCATACTATTAATCAACCTTCTATCTCTAGTGATTTGCCTTCAATTTTTCCCTTGCATGATGAACCAAATTGTTTCTTAAAAATTGTCTCGTATTATTTGAAAGAAAATGCAAAAGAGGATGATCAGTTTATACAAGGAGAGGGGACAAAACCAGATTTCGAAATGCATATACCTATCATTTCAAGAGATGCATTATGTCTCCTTAATTCTTCTACATATTATTCCTTGTACCCTGATATTTTTTATCTTGATGTTGTGCGATTGCATGTTCCATATTACCTTGGAGAGAATTCAACATTATATAATCAGGTACAAAGAGATCACCGAATAGAAGATAAAGAGGGAAATAATTCTACCCATGAACATATTAATTTTTATTCTCATCAATTATCTGTGGGTAAATCAAGAAATGATTTGAAAGAATCCTGAATTGCATATTCCATTGATACATCTCAATTTGTGTTTCGAGAAGGATCTAAATTTTTCCATGATCAATTATTTGAGGTTGAAAAATATAATCGACCAAATATTACTACCAATGATGTTTTATCGATCGTTCCATCTAATTCACCTCAAATAGTTAACCTTGAAATATCTAAACTCAATACAAAGTTTCAAGAGAATGAAAAACTTATTTTTCGATCGAGAAACATGATAAGTTCTCACCATCTTGGTCTGACCTTTTTAAAAGATTCTTTCCTTGATAATCTAATACATTATTCTTACCAGGAATATTTCTTGCATGTGAATTCTTTCAAACCATCCCATGTCAGTAATTGCATGTATCATGATAGTATTGCAGATTGGTTGGAGTATTCATATCTCGAAAAGTTCCCAGGGAATGGTAAGATTATCTTCGCTTTATTTAGAGATAAAGGAGGTAACTTCAACACAATCATTTTATATCCTCCAGATGGAGAAAATATGGAACGAAAGGAAAATTGTCAAGAGGATGGGGCACTTCGATTTAGGACGATGGTTATGTTAGGTCCCTATAACTCTCACAAGCTTCATAATCTCAATTTTTCATATTTTTGTAACCCATATATTGACAAAATTGTCGAATGGTTGGAGGATTCATACAACAAGAATGTTCAAGGGAATGGTAAGATCATGCTTGCCTTGTTTTTAAATGATGATGATAAAGGTGAGTATGATATATTTTTGTCATTTTTCGATATACTACCATTCTTGTTAGTAATATGTGATTTTGTTTCTACTGTAGGATTGGAGTTACTCCGATGGCTACATTGGAAGCATGACTTCACGTAGTATTCTGATTTGTTTAGTAGTTAGGTTAGGTTTAGGAGTAGGTTTTCTTTTAGTTTTATTCATCACTATTTCTCTTTGTAATAATGCAGTCATGAGCACAAGTGGGCGCACCAAGAGAATCATAATATGACTGTTGTCAGGGAAGTCTGCTTGATCCTTTTCTCTCTGCTTTTCGTTGAATATTTATTTTCAAAGCCGCAGTATTATTATGAAAATTTTAAATGGGAAGTAAAGAGATACATAAATCTGAACTGTAAATTCAACCCTAGCCCAAGGTACCACGAGTAGGACTTTTTTCACATCAATGAGGATTTTTCTATTTTCTTTCAGTTTCTCAAGAGATATTTCACGTGATGTTTTCGGATCCACCTTTGTACATGTTCTTTTTGTTTTGTTTTATTTTTATTTTTTGATTTTGGTTCTTTTCTTTTGTTTTTTCTGCTTTCTAGTTAAACTTATGTCTGTGTCACCTTCTAGTTCGTGGAAGGGAGCTAGAATGCATCATTATGAAGCAACTGTTAAGGTCCTCTCAAGAGCATCAATTGCTGTAATTTTTCTGAAACATGGACCAGCTAAAGACGTTTCTCTGTTCAGAACAGATTTCATGGTTTCATTTTACAATTATGAGCAGACATGACTATCATTAAAATCTCTTTACGTTGTCCCTACTTTTAAGAAAGAAACTCAAGGATGCCTTCTTGTCCTAGAAATATTAGTTTCATCTGTAAACTATTTTCAGATCATGATGAAGGTTATCAAGCAAAAATTAAAAGTCTGGAAAATAACAAGTCTTGTAAAAACTGGAATTTGCAACGTCACCCTGCCCTTCTGAATGTCTTTAAAATTATATCAGATTGTGAATAATTTCTTAAGAGTTGTGGGAAGTGTTTGTAAACCCACCAGGATACTGAACAGGTCTGTTGGCAGTGGGTAAATGCATGCATGATGCCAAGACAACTTCGTCAGGGTACTGAATAGGCCCGCCGGCAGCGAAGCAATGTCGGGTTCAAGAAAAGTTCTCAGGTATAAATTTGGATATTGGTCATAAGAATCCTTCATTTTGAATTGAAATTTCTTGGACAGGATAGAGGCATCAAAGTGGGTTAACTGACATCCCTGCCGAGGCTATGGACGCCTGCTGGAAGCAGTGGCCCTGTCAGCAGTATTGAGGCCATTGACTTGAACGTCGTGGCTCTCATTTTGTAAAACTTGTCACCAGATTTCATTTTAACAGAAAGATGTATGATGTTGGACTGTGTAATGATTGTCGAGATGATTGATATCCTTTAGTTGTTCTTTGATCTGCAATCATTCTAACAATCCTAACCTGAACTCATCGGTGATACAGATATAACTTCTTCTCCCAGCAAGTCGCCATTGTTGGCAACCCCACAATATTTTCACTTCTTAAAGCAACGAATAATAAATTCCGTAGTTGCCTCTGCTTAATCACTTCTTGGGCTATAAAAGGTTTCTATTTTTCCTATTTCTCGTTTTCATGCTTTGTTCATGACTGAAAGCATGAACGAAGCATTGAAACTTATGAATTTATTGCAGTTGAATTTAAGGTTTATTTCCCTAGGAGAATAAATGTTCATACAAACCTTTTTAAGAATGATATTTTGCTTTAAGGCCTATCTCATGTCAATAAAATGGTTGTTTTTAAATTGCTCATTGTTATAAGGTCTACTTTGGACATTTGAATGATACACCAAGAATGGATTGGCATTAGGCTTTTTCATTTAACATTCTTGGTAAATCAACTTTGATTTTAAATTTCTGATTTGCATTTGGATTGTAAAAACGCATCCATTCCTAACCTTTGCAAATTGATCACACTCATCACATAACATGGCAATTTAACATACCTGGATCATACCCTGTACGTCATTTTAGTTGAAAGGTTGATTTGAAAGGCCTCTCATTACGAGCTAGGGTCTTGAGCTTGCTTTATACTCTAAAACATTCATTACCAGAAACGCCCAAATTTCATGACTGAAACCCCCATTGCTTATGTTATGGTTTCCCTGGTGTGTTCCTAGTTTTGTTTCCATTGTTTTATCTCGGGCTTACCTCCTACCACTTCCATCTAAACCCACAGTTGGTTTATTCTCTTTTGTTACAGTCTATTCAATCCCATTTTTCTTGCCAAAGACACGATTTTGCGGGAGAGATTTTGAGCAAACCGCTACGAATTAAACCAAACCCTTTAAAACACGGAACGGAAATGGGCCCTTTTACCTTCATCGTGGGAAGTTACCCTAGAAACTGGATCATTTCATAGATATGCCTCGACCTTTGGAGGTAAATTTCTCAGATTTCCTGTTTCAGTTAAGATGAGGTTTTTATTTTATTTTATTTTGTTACAGACATTCCTACAATGATGGATAAACCTCTGATAGAGAAACATCATTTTTTCCTCAATTCACAAGCTAGACCCTTTGAATGAAAACCCTCGTCATGAGACAATACTCGACCATTTTTACTTGGGAAACAAGATGTTAGTTCTGAGATTTCGGAAATTTTTGTGCATGAATCATTTTGTTTGACCTAATCTTAACATAAAATCCCCAGTGGAAACCCTTCCAAACAGTCAACAATTCGACTATGTGGACAACCTTCCACCATGCCTAAGAGGTAATAAGGATTTTCCAGGTATTAAACTCGGTAAAAAACCCACAAATAACAGTGGTAGCGTTCTGACGCACGACCATGGACATCCTCAAACAACTATTACAGATCCACATTGTGAAGTTTGTTTGTTTTGGATCGACAAATATTACACATATATACCTTCCCTTCAATTGCAAATCAAAACCCTCACTACTCAGATCGACTCATTAAAGAGTGAAAATTACAATCTAAAGTTCAGTGTTCAAAGACATGGGAAGCGTTTGAAAAGCACTAGAAATGTGATAATAAAGAATGTTGAGAATGTTACAGCAGTAGTTAACTCTGAGATCTTGTGAGTCAAATTTATCATGCAGTTATGAGGTAAATATTTGTTTGATTTTCTTAGTTCTATTTTTATTTTAGTTTTTTCTATTATTGTAGATTTAATTAGATTTATGTTATTTGAAATAAAACTAGCTACAGCTGATTCTATAGCCAATCTATTGTCATTCAAATTTTTAGAAATTATTGGTTAGAATAATATTGAAACTCCTTTATTTTCGTTTTTCCTTTCAGGATATTGTGTAGTTGGTGGTGATCTAATGATATGGACCATTTCTGATCTTATTAACCATTTCTTTGGCTCATCTTTTGTAAACAGAAACAAGTTTTTTATAGTTTTGAGAGATACAGTGTGATATGGAGTGGTTCTATTACCCTCTATTTTGTAATTAGTAAATCATTTTGAGATTTAATCTTATCCCACAAGATAAGATGTTTAACTTGACTGAACTCTTTAAATACTAGAGAATTTAGTAATGAAGGCATCCTCGCCTGGGGAAAAAGATGGATGTTTGATTTACAGACTTTAATGGAACAACAATGCACATTTCGGCTTTAGCTTTTTGTGGATGGTGTCTTCATTTAAGTTTTGTTTATCTTGATATAATAATAAGTTTTGATAGCTTTAGTCTTCATGATTTATTATGTTATTGGGATAATCCCTTTATAAATGTGTCCATAAATAATGCTTCAAATATTAATCGTGTGATCATCTATTCATCTTTAATTACAGGATCTCTCCTTTAATTTTCATTGAAAGATTAAATGCAAGGGTGTTTGCTAACAGATTTTTCTTAATGCAATTACTTGCAATCATGAGATCACAGTAACTATTGGTATCATTCTTTCTGTTATTAAAACTTAACTACCAACATAATTGTTCTACATTTATTCAGAACAGACTTAAAGTTCCTTGCAGGTTTTCCTCCTAGACAAGGTGGTTCAATGTTTTTTGATCGCACAGATGTTTGGATGCATATCATCAGCTCGCTAACAGGTTAGTTTATTTCTTTTTGTTATTTGTTTATCGTTGAAACTCAAATATATGGTCTGGCTTTGACCATCCACATACTTTTGTTTCATGATATTTTTATTTTTTATTTTTTATTTAGTTTAGATTAATTAAGAAAAAACAAAAAAAATATCTTATGTGTTTTCTTTATCTGCTTTTTAAAGCAATCATTTTCACATCGAGTTTAGTAAGTTTAGACTAAAACTTGCAGCCTGTAAATAATGTATATAAATGAGAGTTATCTATATTTGGCTTGAATACACCTATTACAATCACATCAGAGCATATGTACATATATGTATATAGTATTTAGTAATTAGTTATTTATTTCTTTTCTTTTATTTGTTTCTTTTAGGATTCTTAGATTGGCCAACAGAGCCATTAAACCTGTCATGACGATTTATACCAAACAACTTGGGTTACTTAAAAAACCCTGGACCAGACTCATTCTTCCAATTAACGGACAGTCATTTTCACCCGTCAACACATCCGTACAACCATGTGTCACTTTCGTACAGTGCCACGTGTCAAATTTCACAGGTCCAACTCAGCCCTGAAAATGCCAAAAATGGCTTCCATGTGTCATGCCCTAGTTCTAGCATGTGTCCCTGCTGACATCATCATGATGTCACCTGCCACATCATGTTTATGTCAATAGTACGGTCTGTTGATTGTTGACTTTGACTTTTTAATGTTTTTGCCTGTTTGTTAAAACGATCAGAACATGAAACTTTCGCATACGATGTCGATTTTCGGAAAAGAATATATGGTCGGAATTAGAGCGACAAGCCCGACGCAATAGCGTTGGTTTTGTCTGATTCCAAGAACTTTTATTTTTAGGCCTTCCCGGATCCATTTGGATCACTGGGAGAAGGAGAAAGGGAAAAAGATGACAAAGTTTCTTTGAGGATTTTTACTAGGGCACGGTTGTTGCTGTGATTTTGGGCTCGAGGGCCAGGAAATTTGATTTCCTGAAGCTAGGGAGCTAAAGAGGCTTTGTTCCTAGCTGGCTGGGAGGAAACAATTTCAGGGAGTTTCAGTTTCAGTTTTATCAGACAGTTTGTTTAGATTGATGGACAACTGGTTTAGATTGTTGGTTGTCATTGATTTCAACCTTTGGAGAGTGATATTGTAGATTGATGCCAAATCTTAGAGATTGATGTCAACCCTTGAGTATGGTTGGTAACTCTAGAGGTATGGGTAAGGAACCCAAGTTTGGTTGAGAAATAATGTAATAAATATCAGTGTATATGCAGGTAAGACTATTCTAGATGGATAGTATATGTCCTGTCATTTCTGGTGATATGTGGAACATCACATAAATCCTCACGGTTAGAGGGTTATGACCTTGTGAAGTTGGAGAACCCCCATGTGTTAACTAGAAGCCCCTAGAAGGTTAAAGAAGTCAAATTATTCTAAAAACTCGTAGAAGAAGTTGACTAGTCAAAGTGGGTGAAACTAGGATTTAATCATGGGTATAATTGTTGCATTAAGAAAATAATTAAAAATAAATTAGTTGCAACAAGAAGTTGTGAGTTTGGTAATTATGGTAAAGTAGTTGTGACGAGAAGATTGAATAGTCAAAGTGGTTGACCAAGAAATACATTAAATAATATTTTGGTTGCAACAAGATGTTAGTTAAGGAAAAAGAAGTTATGAATTGACTAATTATAGAAAAGTTAGTTGCAACAAGAAGTTGTGAGTAAATATAAATTATTTAAATAATAAAGTAGCCAAAGTGATTGCAAAGAGAAATTATTTAAATAATAAAGTGGTTGCAACAAAAAGTGGTGAGTTTACTATTTATGGATAAGTCAAAGTGGTTGCAAAAGAAAATAATTAAATAATAAAGTTAGTTGCAACTAGGAGTGGAGAACTTACTATTTGTGGAAAGTGGTTAAGTTAAGTGGAAAAAGTGGTTAAGTGGACAAAAGTTGATACTTCTAGAGGAAGCTACATGGAAGTATAAATAAGAGAGAAATATTCTCCCATTAGCACCGATTGAATATCGTTGAATATCTATTTTGTGAAAGTTTATTTGGGCAGGTATTATTGATAGAGAAAAGTGCGACAAAAAAGTGCGGCAGAAAAAATGCGTCAAGAAAAGTGCGGTAGAAAAATTGCGGTAGGAAAAGTGCGGTAGAAAAATCACAGAAATAAAAGTGTGGCAGAAAAACCGCACTAGAAAAAGTGCAGTAGAAAAAATCGCGCTAGAAAAATCACGGCAAGAGAATCGCGACAGCAAAACGCTACAAGAATTAAAAAATATATGGTTTTCATATGTGTAGTGTTGAACTTATGAATCTGGTTGAGTGTTTTCCTTGTAAAACTCTTGGATTCCCTCTTGGAAGTTTAGGGCTTGTTGTAGAATGGTTTTTAAGTAGATCTATTGAAGTATATTTGATCTGGATTATTTTTGACACGAAATGAGAGCGGAGATATATTAAATAAATGCAGAGAGATATCACAGATATTCAATAATGTAACAGAAATGCATCAAAGATGCAACCATAAACACAGATATACAGTAATACACGATTTCTATTATTGAAAGAAATGTACAGATACTGTAAAAATATAGAGTGAAAGACTCGTTAGAATGGTGACAGTTTATCTCTAAGAAGAGATGTGATTGTTACTCGCATTCACAAGAAGATGATTACAATGAGTATCTGAAGGCCTTTTACAATAAACAAGAATGTCAAAAATCCTAGACATCTAAAAACCTAACCATAGGAGATGAAGAGACAAAAGTCATGTGGGCCCCATTTGGGTAAGTTAGTGCATTAACTTCCCGGGGTCGTATATTTTGCATACGATCTTCATTTTAGGCGTATGATAGCACGTTGGAAAGGTATCGTCGAAGAGATTTATTTTGGGGCCTCAATCATACCGTAGGCTATCATTTAGAAGCTTGATCCCGAAAACAAATTCATTTAGGGCCTCAAAATGGCCCCGGAAGTTAAAACTGCTAAAAATAGTAAATTGTCAAAATTGTCAGAAAACTGTTTTGAGCCAGTTGGAAAAGGTGGGTGGAAACCGATTGTTATCACTGAAATTTCGTCCGCACATGGTCAAAAACTATACAAAATGAACAAAAAATTGAAGGGCGCTTTACAGAACCTGAGTTCGTGTGCGTATGCGTGTAACAGCAACGTATAATGCGCGCATCAGCGCACGATGCGCAGCTATTGGGCGAAAAACCCGCGCGCCTACTAAACGGCGCATTTATTGAAATTGGTCGGCCTCCCAACCACTAATGGATCGGCTCCCAAGTCGATTTGACACCAAATCCGAGCTCAATCCTTATGGTGGGCTGGTCAAAGACCTAATTGAGCCCTAAAGAGCCCCGTTTCACATTCCAAAGAGGTCACATAATAACCCAATGCTAGGCTATAAAAAGCCTTGAATAACCACCATTTTCTCAAGGAATTCTATGCATTGTTATGCTGCCAAGATTGTTAAGGACTCATTCTTTAACAAGAACACATAGGCATCATTTCACAAAAGCTATCCCTCTCTCTCCCTTGAGTGGATAAGCTTGGAGTTCTTTCACCCACATTTTCGTCTTTTCATTGTAAAGGAGAGCAAGCAAGTGAGGGCCTCAAGAGCCTTCCATTGGAGAAAGAAGGGACCCAAGTCCCCTTTCTTCATTGTGCCTTTGGATTTCATCAATAGATCAGCTTATACATGGGTGATATTGGTCCATTTGTATTTATTTTTCATTTTCTTCATATGCTCATAGTTTTAATTAGTTTTAGTTTGATTCTTGTTTATTGTTTGTTTTGTTTTCCCTAACCCTTTCCTTTCACAGCTGTCATGCCTAACAGAGCCCAACTGGGCATGTAATCACTCTTAATTTGCTCACCTAGTGAGGAATTGGGTGCAAACAGATTGGCGACCGTACTGGGGAGAAGGTATCAATTCCTCCCTTATTTGGGTTCATTTTTCTTTCCTTTTGATTTCATTAACTTGCAGGTCCACAAACTGGCGTCTGCCGACCTGCTAACCAGTCAATTCATCAGAAGATTGGGAGAAATCCATCCGGATTTTTCTTCTCGGACTTTTGACACAGGTGCGCGGGTATTCCACCCCACAGGCGCGCGTCGGGCGCGCATGCGCTTTATTCCTTAGTTATGTCAGCGCGCGGGCGCCATATGCGTCTCTGTCCACACAGGAGGCCGCACATCTGAACCAAAATTTGCATTGTAAGGTCTTGGATGTGGGGAAAATCACTCTCCTTCTTAAGAATGATGATATGCATGCTCTAAATACTGCACCACTTAGACCCCTCAACTTATAAAGGGGATAATCAAACAAACA
>SNQJ01S0042687.1:5323-24736 GCA_010110895.2 Picea sitchensis
AAGGCCAGAAGGGGTGGTTGAAACCTCTCCTCATTCATTAAGTGTGAGGTATGGAGGGTCTGACAAGCGGTCTGCTCGAGAGGGTCCTGTGTGCCCATTTTTACGAAGAATCCATGCCGAGTTCTCGACTAGCCGGAGGAGGTCTACACACGCTAGCTCGACACTTAATGGCTCAACTACTCCCCTTGCAGGAGCCACGCGCAGTTAAGGTGGCGTCTGACAAAGAATACCCATCTGAATTTGGCTGAAGGGACACCAAGCCTTGGATGACTGAGCACGACGATGCTAGGCGAATTTCTTTGAGTATATAAACTCAGTCTCTATATTTTGTAAAGGATCGATGGTTGAGCGAGGCTCCTGATTATAAAGTTTTGATAAAGCATGGGTTGCTCTGGTTAATGTATATGGCATTGGAGATTTCGTACTTTATGGATGTTAGCCTCTTTTCCATCTCTTTGTTTACTGTGTTAGAACAACTCGGAATTGGAGGATCCAGTCGAGTTGTAGCTGTTATAGGATGATGTGGGTTGGATCAATGTAACAGTTGCATTGCTTCTAATCAGCTCCTATGATTTTCTTAGCGCTGAAAGACTTGGAATTGGAGGATCCAGTCGAGTCACCCTTCCGCTCCTTGAAGCTCTGGACCAAGAGGATCTTGGTTTCTGAGTTTTTCATCCTCAAGCTTCTGAAGGCCCGTCGCCTGAGGCAGTCTTGCTCACTCTCCTCACAAGTCTTCCATCTGCCACCCCCTAATCCATTTACTGATAGAAGTTGGATCAAGACCTCCCTTGCCGTCTACATACCAGGCCCGGTCTCCTGAGTTAAAGCTATATCTTCTTGAGTCTTTATCCATTTGATCACCCCATTAAACAAATCATGACATAAAATTGATGGGCGTTGGGCTCTGCTCCTGCAAGCAATCCATGGGTGACATCTAATGCTAACACGTTCCTCTTCCCTTATGATTCCCCAAACTCTGAAATTTCTCCTCTTGTAGGCTCAATGACTGTAAGCCTCCCTTGATCCTATGGTTCCGATATTTTCGGGATTTTGCAAACCAGGAATTTGAAAGTCTCGATTCCAAAATCACTTGTCGCGCCAATCCCTGAATTCCCAAAATGTGAATTTGTTCAGGATCCGACGACTCTTGCTTGACTGGATCCAACAACCCCTATCTCTCCTGAGCTTATGGGTGATTGAAAAGGTACTCGCCTTAACCCCCTTACTTCTTTACAAGATTCGATGGCTCTCGGGTCTTCGACGCTTCCGCACAAAGTGTTCCTGCCGTTCGATTGCACACTTGATAATCCCTTTCACGATTCGGGAGTTAGAGTGACCAAGGATTTCGGCCTGTGCTCCTAACTTATGAACCCCGAATTCCCAAAATGATCTGATGGCTCGAACTGACCACGATCAACGGTTCACGTTGATTCTTGATATCAGGGTGGTGGTTCGTTCGAATCCTAACCACCTTACAACTCCACTAGATCCTATGGTCCTCGCTATTATGCAAGTTCTCCATAGAGAATTATGACCACCCAATTCACTTCTCAATGACTCATGCCCAAATGACTCGGTGTTCTCCCTCCTGAACTTGATTTCTATGAGATGATTTTTGACCTTCATCTCCCTTTGACCACTTCAAGGGTTAAATCCCTCCTGAGCCTTCTCTAGTAACTCAAACTTCCAAAAGGACCCCTACACGCACTCCTTATGGAAAACTTTCAAATAACCCCTGGTTATTTGAGTCTTCGACCCTGTGCACTCTTTGCGATAGTAGTCTCTCAATCTTCTTTCTGAATTTTTAAAATCCAAGGCTTCAATTGGCCTGCGCACACCTTGCACGACTCTGTGCTTCACTTGCACTTCAGCTGGTATGAGAACAATGATATCTCTCCTGATATTTCTGAGATAAAACTCAGACCCTCGTCAATGCACACCTTGCGGACATTCACTTCACTCCTTGCAGGAATTCTCAGGGAGAGAAACAATTGAAACTCATTTTTCTCCTCTCTTAGACTTCATACATTCAACATGAAATCATGCACACAACACAACATTGAGATAAATGCATAGGAGAGAAACAAAACAACTGTAAACATACCATTTAACTAATGTAAACAGTAAGCATCATAACACCATGAAAATTGAGTCAAAGTCCATATATTAACTCAAGTGCTCATGTACATGGGTTCTTCTCTATAGCTCTCTACTACAGCTCTACAGCTTATGAATTCTGAATGATCAATTTTTTTTTATCTATAATGGTACAAGGGTGAGGGTGTCTATATCCGTTTTCCCTCCTACGCTTCTAAACTATCTAATCTATTAAATTAAATCTACCTACTTTCATTCATTACGCATAAGTGCCTCTACATTCGACAGATGAGAGCAACGCTCAAGATCTGTTTACAACATCTAGATATAAATGTAAGTACACTTCCCTTAGCTATTTCATTAATGTCCATCCATTAATCTTCAAAACACTTCAAACTGTGCGCGGGTGCTTTTCCAGCTGTCTTCCGCCTTTATGCTACTTGGCTAGCTGTGTACGATGCTCTTGCATAAAAAATGTCCTATTCTACCACAAACAAAACATTTAAGAGGAATCTTACCTTTGTGTTTTCCAGTACCCTTTTTCAGATTTTTGACAAAATTAGCTTCTTCCATGTCCTCTATTGAATCCCCATAATTGCTAGTTTCTGCTTCAACCTGTTTCTTGTCCTTCTTTGCTGGCTTGAAAGCTACTTCTTTCCTGGCAGAATTCTCACCAGAGGTCCTCATCTCATATGCTATTAGTATCCCATGTAGTTCATCCATTTCTAAAGAAGCAAGACCAATTTTTTCTTCTAAAGAAGATATTTTTGGATAAAATCTTACAGGTAGAGATCTAAGTACCTTTTGTACAATATTAACATTTTTAACGTCTTCTCCTAGACCTCTCATGGTATTAACTACTTCATCAATATGAAGGAATTAAGTTTCTATATCTTCAGATTCTTCCATTTTTAAACTTTCAAATTGACTCCTATATGAATGTAACTTAGCATTCTTCACCTTAGTATCTCCTTCATAAACATTTTTCATCTTGTCCCATAATTCTTTTGCTGACACACAATGCATTACCTTAATAAATTCTGACCCTGCTAAACCTCCAAGTATTGCATACATAGCTTTGGAATTGCTTTCATAAAGTTTCTTACCTGCAACATCTTTTGGAATGGTTGTTGGAACACTATATTCATTCATCACAACTTGCCAAACATCTACTCCTTGAGATTGCAAAAACAATTTCATCCTGATACTTCAAAAGTCATAGTTATGTCCATCAAATATAGGTAATCCACGTTTTCTAAATTCAGATTTCTTATCCATCATAAAAGACCAAAATTCCAGTGATTAAACTGAGTTATGAAGTAACTGACTCTGATACCAATTGTTGGACAAGTTGGGCAACTGAGAGGGGGGGTGAATCAGTTCTATAGACAATTTTTACTTTTATCTCTTTAACACATATTACTTCTTTAATGTAGCTTAAAACCTAATAAATATTTTGTCTCAGTGAAAATGAATTAGTAACCATCAATCACATGAAATGGAAAGAGACAAAAAATATTTATGAGGAAACCCATAAATGGAAAAACCTCTTCTTCTTCTTGTGGATGTAAAGAAAGCAAGCTACTTCAGTTACATCAAATTTTGTCTGAGAAACTACTCAGATGAGGCTACTACCTCTTTATCTTCAGCACCTACTGAAATACAACTTCTACTACCTGAATGCAAGCTTCAACTTGCAATAAGACAGTTAGTCTCCCTAGCTCCTCCCTTCCTCCCTTAGTACTGGCTTCAACCTGTTTCAAACACTCTTCTTAAACTGTCGATATCATTTTGTTAATTTATTTCTGTGAAAACAAACCTGTAACCATCAATTATGTCTTTGCCAAACCTGTTATTGTTTTCAACCAACACACATCTTACTCACATGCAACTCTGTTCACACTCCACCAATGCCAAAATTGATCAGCTCAATCTATTCATGATTACTCTATTATAAACCTAGAAATCAAATCTATAGATAATCTTCATTGCAATAAATAATGACCTCAATGTATATTTGAATTACAAAGGCAACCTTTAACTATTTAATGCATTTACCATAGATGTAATTGCTCGATCAATCAAGCATTTCATACCTCTATTCTAGATCTATATCAGAGTTTATTCACTGTAAAACCAACCATACAATCTCCAACATCAGAGTGTACCTCTTCTCTGTGCATTTCTCATTTAAGGAGACAATCAGCTATTAACCTCTGGAATTTTCACAATCAAGAAACCAAACACATAGCTCTGCACTTTCTAACTGTCTCAAACACATTTACCCCTATGTTTTCCTTCCAGCAAATGAATAATGGAGTTCCAGGTAAAATTTTTTTTTAATCTCTACGTTTTTCTCTTCGGAAAATGAGCAACAGAGTTCCAAGAAAAACGTTTTTGAATCTCTACATTTTTCTCTTTGGCAAATGAGCGACAGAGTTCCAAGAAAAAACGTTTTTGAATATCTACGTTTTTCTCTTTGGCAAATGAGCAACAGAGTTCCAAGAAAAAACGTTTTTGAATCTCTATGTTTTTCTCTTCGGCAAATGAGCAACAAAGTTCCAAGAAAAAAAACGTTTTTTAATCTCTACGTTTTTCTCTTTGGCAAATGATGAATGAAGTTCTAGGAAAAAACGTGTATCACCCTCTGTGTTTTTCTTCAACTAAAAAACCCATCACCGAGTTCTTGAACACACTCTATTCTCTCTATGTTTATCTTTCACTCTTACCAAGATCAGAAATTTTTTACATTAGTTGATGTAGTTGTCAATGTTAACTTTTGTCTCACTTATCAAAACCCATCACTGAGTTCTTGAACACACTCTATTATGTTTGTGTTTATCTCACTCTTACCAAGATCATAAATTTTTTACAATAGTTGATGTAGCTATCAATGTTAACTTTTGTCTCACTTATCAGAAAATTCTAACTCCTCTTAACTAGAAAACTTCCTTAACATGTGAGCTTTGGTGATATAAATTATAATGCACTTTTCTTGTCATTTTCAACTAAGCCTTTGACCACCCATTCATTAGGTTAATTAAGTTGCTAGTCCAATAACAAGCAAATAAAACTCTTACTCATAAATGCAATAATGAGAAGTTTGACATCAATGACAACAATGACAATGCCCATTCACTCTGTGCAAGCTAGCCAACACATATAGCTAGTTTGTTGCATCCATTTCCCATTCCGGAATGGAAATGGGAAGTGGCGACAATTGATTTCATAACCAAGATTCCATAAACAACCAAGCAACATGATTCCATCATGGTGGTGGTGGACAAGCTTACTAAAGTTGTCCATTTTATTCCAATGAAGGCAACTCATAAGGAAATCAACATTGCAGATATCTATATGAGAGAAATTTCCAAGATTCATGGTGTTCCTAAGATAATAGTTTCTGATAGAGATACCAAGTTTACATCAAAAAATTGGAATGGATTATTTAAATGATTTTGGACCCATCCGAACTTTAGCACAACATATCACCTAGAATCTGATGAAAAAACATAGAGAATCAATCAAGTGATTGAAGATATGATAAGAATGCATGTGATGGATAAACCATCAAAATGGGAAGACTATTTAAACTTAGTTGATTTTTCCTATAATAATGAGTATCAAACATCTTTGAATATGAGCCCATTTGAGTCATTATATGGAAGAAAGTGCAATACCCTAGTAAGTTGAGACAACCTAGTAGATAGAGTAGTGGTTGGGCCATGTTGGATTTACTTCACACAAACCTAGGATTTATTTTTCCTAAGGTTTTTCCTTTTTTATTAGTCATTATTATTCATTATCTAGTGTCTTTTATTTTAGGAGAGAATATTCCACCTGGATAATATTCTCTTCAGTTGACACTTTAGTTTGACTAGTTGAGTTGAGTCTAGATGTTGCATTTGTTTTGTCACCATGCACCATTGGAATCATCACCATGATAATGTGCATTAGCCATGGTTTCATCACCATAATGGTGCATTACCCTTGATTCCTTGATCTACTCCTCACTACAATCTGTTTCAGTCAGTTAACTGAACACAGGTTGACTAGTTAACTTAGCTAGGTGGCAGTTCACTCCCATAACTGCCTGAGAGACTAGACTAGGTGGAAGCTCACTCCTGTAACTGTTGGTGTGTGTCCAGATTACTCTATACCACCAATATGGTGCATTGTTTCTCCTCCAGTGTGCATTAATTGAGTTATACATAGTATATCATATGTAAATTATTCATTATTCATATCAGTTAATGAAAATTCTTTCGTTCTTTCTCTCTTGCTTCTTCTTTCTCAATTTCTCTCTGCAAATGTGTGTGGTATTTTCTAGCTAGATATATTGTGTGCAGTTTCAACACATTTACATGGTATCAGAGCTGACAGACTGCTAAGAAAAATCTACACCAAATTTTATTGCAGGTACAAAATATTGAAGACAATAGAAAGATGGATTTCCAAAAGAATTCATTCTTACACCTTACAATTACTTTGCATGGAAGGAGAAATTGGTCATAGATCTATGAACCATAGGATTGTACAGCTTAACCTTGAATACAGACATAGAACCGACATCAACCATATAAAAATCCAAGTATCTAAAACGAATGGATGAAGCATTCAGAACAATTTGCAGTCTTATTTCTCCCAATCTCCTTTTTCACATATCTTCCTGTAAAACCCCCAATGAATCATGGACCACCTTGGAAGGGATATTTTGAAAATAGGATGATATGAGGGGACACATGCTGAAGGTGGAATTTCTCACATTGGATCCAAAAAATTTCGACAATATCCAAGATTTCTTTAGAAAATTCAAGGATTTACTGTCTCAACTCAAAGCTTGTGGGGTTAATAAATCTAAAGAGGAGAAAAAATGGTTCTCACCATTCTCTCCAAACTTGGTCCTGAATTCTCCATGTTTGTATCAACATTCCATTCAGTCAAATTCTCCTCTGGATCCACCTAGAAGATGCCTTCTCTTGAGGACTTTATGGAATCCTTGACACAAGAGAAAACCAAGCTCATTAACATGGGAAAAATCAAAGGCCCAAAGGCCCATGCACTTACTATGCAATATGGAAGCCATAAATATTATAAATCTAAATATAAATACAAAATGAAATCTCATTCACATCCGAATAAGGAAGGGTACACAAAACCCTTCACCGATGCCTCCGGATCCAAAGGGGGAAAGGGAAGAAAATGGGAGAAACACTCATACTGCCATAAAGGATTCCATCCAGAATCCACATGCATGCATAAAAAAATAGATATAATGACTCAAATACTTAAGAAAAACAACCTTGGAAATCGCATCCCCAAGGGTGCCAAGAAGAAGAAGCCAGAAGATCAGAATCCCAAGAAAGGAAATTCTAGCCATGCCTTGATTTCCATCAACTCCTCTCTCGATGCTTAGATCGTAGATTCAGGAGAACCACATCACATGGATACCAAAAAAGTAATATATTCTTCATTGGATCCATGCAAAGGGACTCCTATTATGATGGGGGACAACTCTCCAGTCGAAGTCACCGGAAAAAGAAGGATTGAACTCACCAACAAAAGCTTTGAGAATGTGTTGCATGTTCCCAAAATTTCCATTAACCTTCTCTCTGTGTATCAGATGACGAATTCCATCACCAGAAAGAAATTCATATTCACACCAAATGCAGTGAACATCTATGACATGCAAACCAATTCCTGGGTTGCTATCGGTGAGCTAAATCATCAATCTAGATTGTATACATTTTCTGAATTTATTGAACCAAATTTTTCTTTACTGCTTACTAGTGCTGATGGAAGTAGTAGGATATGGCATGAAAGGTTTGGACATTTTAATTTTATATGTATGCAACAAATTATCAAGAAAATATTGGTTGATGGTCTACCAGACATCGATTTCTCCAGGGGAGTATGTGACAGATGTGTTCTTGGGAAACACCCTCAAGAGAAATTCGACAAGGGAAAGTCTCAGAGAGCTTTCGCACCTTTAGATATGATCCATAGTGACCTCATGGGTCCTTTTACACATCCATCTATAAGGAAAGTGAGGTTTTTTCTCATTTTTGTTGATGATTTCTCACGTTTCACATGGATTTACTTTCGCATGCAAAAATATGAGGTCTTTCAACACCTCAAAGATTTCAAAGCCCTGATTGAGACATAGTCTGGAAAGAAAATCAAAGTCCTCCGAACTGATAATGTGGGAGAGTATGTCAATCATTAGATCCAAAATAATTTTCATGAGGCAAGGATTCAGTTGCAACACATTGTTTTGTATACTCCATAGCAAAACAAAGTTTTTGAGCGGAAAAACAGATCTCTAAAAGAGATGGCATCTTGCATGTTGCATGTAAATTCACTACGAAAGAGACTATGGGCCGAAGAACTTAATTGTGCAACATACATCCAAAACATATCTCCCCATATATATGTCAAGGACAAGACCCCCTACGAGCATAGATGATTTTACGGGCGAAATTTCGCTCATGGGCGAAATTAAGGGGTTCCAAATTTTGATTGGGGCAAATTTTTTGTATTGTATTGTTTTTTTTATTATTTTATTATTAGCCTCTAATTAATTTTAGAAAAAAATCGTTGATAGGGTTAGCCTAGGTTTTTATGAGGGAAAGGGAAAAAAAATAAAATTTCGTCCATGAAATTTCCAACCGCAACCTCCATTCACCCGATTTCTACAGATATGGGAATTACTGATAGCGAATTCGCCCTCCGATTTGATATATTTCAGGATTTATGCTTGAATTTGCCCGAATTTTGGGTTATCAGGCAAATATAAAATTTTGTTCACCCAATTTAAAAAAAAAGGGGGATTTGTTACCAATCGAGTAGAGATTTCATTTGTTTTTTTTTCAATCTATGGAGAGTTAACGAATTCCTCTATTTGGATTTCCCTAATACGGAAAAATTAGAGATTACTCGGTGCAATCAGTTTCAATTTATGTAAAACAACTTTGGTAGATCTTGGATTAGATAGGGAATGTGGGCAAGGGGGAAGTGGAATGCAACAAGATGAAGGAGGTGCTAAGAGTGAGATTGTTATGCCTACATGGATTCAAGACGAGTGAAAGCATTCTGCAAAATAAATTTGGGAAAGGGTAAAAGTTGGTGTTGGAGAAAATGGATCTTTGCTTTCCAGATGCACATTTCCTTGCCCAAGGAAAATAAGACGTGGAAGAACATTTTCCTCCCCTTATTATGAATGGTTTCAATTCAACTATGTAAGTACTTATTTTACTACCACAATTCCCTGTTGAGAAATTCAATTATACAAAGTTTGGTGTTGTTTCTGTGTGAGGGAAAATTTTAGGATACTATGGTGTTCATCTTCCATCTTAAATCTTAAGGGAAATATTTGTATTATATCAATGAATTTTCATAAGTTAGTTTATAGTCTTTTTGAATGGAAAACGAAGCTCGGAAAATTTGGTGACTATCTTTTTTCAAATCCATGTAAATATTTTCCCAAATGTGATTCATATCATGCCCGATTTTTAAAACCCTAATTTTAATGAGGATATGCCTTCATGTATGAGTTGAATAAATAAAGTTATATCTCTTATAAAAGACATATCCTGAGAGATGTATACCAAAAAGCTACCAACAAACACCTTGAAAAGGTAGATTGGTTTGTTTGATTAAAATATTTAGAATTGGCAAGAGTCTTTGTTGATGATATATGTCCAACAACCTCTAGTAACCTTCTTAATTTTTTAATTTTGACTTTGAGCTGGTGAGACTCAATGCTCAAATGTGTCTCTCCATTTATTAGATGAACATGTTCTCTCAATGGCTTGGGAGGTTCAAACTACTCACGTGTCTAACTATGAATGGTCCAGTGAATGCATTTTAGCGATTGCCTATGGTACTAATAATTATCTTATTAGTCCCTGCTGAAGGCCAAGACTCTAACATTCGCTAGAGAGTTGACCTTCAATTAGTTTGTGGTTGACCAAATGTATTTTTGTATGATCTTCAAAGTTTTGAATAGGAAAAATAAAATAATCATTTTTAAAATATTTTATTTACTTTTATTTGAATTCCTATTGGTTAATAATCTTCAACTCTTATTGCCAAGTTTCTTTTATGCAATTACATATACCTCTATGTATCATAAGTTTGGACATTTACATTATGGGAAATCCTGACAAGGATTTGGAAATCTTGACACAAAGATTTGCATTATATTGACTTCCTAATGTCTTCCTAATGTTTTTGGAAATCTTGACATACATATTTTTAGTTGCTTGGAAAAGATCTACATTATATTGACTATCAAACCCACAAAGGGATTTAATAATTGCAGCCACTCTCTCCATCGTCTTGAATACACCATCGAATTGATCAATATATGTATGCGAGGATTTAAAAATTGTGTCCACATTAAAAATTGTGGCCACCGTCTCCACCGCCATGAGAACACAATCAAACAGATCGATCCATGTATGTCAGGCCTCCATTTTATCGCCTCAATAGTACAAGGTTTTCAAAGTACTTATATGCACCGCCTCACCACATTTTATCTTCGTTGTGATTGACTTCTTTCTACTCTTCCATCCATAGATTTAGTTTAATCCCCTACATCCCGGTGGGGCGATTGTTACTCTTCCATCCATGGATTTAGTTTAATCCCCATCCATAGATTTAGTTTAATCCCCTGCATCCCAGTGAGGCGATTTTTACTCTTCCATCCATATATTTAGCTTAATCCCCATCCATAGATTTAGTTTAATCCCCTGCATCTCGGTGGGGTGAGAGAGGCAAGTGGGATGGCTGGAATAGTATTCAGAATCACTGGATTGACTTGTACGTAAAATTCATTATCATATGATCTAATTCCTGTCCCTGTAAATATCATATAAAGAATGAATAACTATCAATAACGAATGAATAACCATCAATAACAAATGAGTTACAATTTTATATTTACTAGAAAAATTCATTCAAGATATTTATCAATATGATGGAGTTAGAATTGTGCATTTTGAAAAAAATTCATCCAAAATCCTGATTTCAAACCTACGACTTCTCTTTGGAGTTTTTAGAGTAGCTGCATTTGTTGGTGGAATCATTCTGTTCTTCTTCTTCTTCTCAACGCCATTGTCCATTCCGGTGTGTTCTTTTGCATTTCTCCTATAGGTAACTTATTTTACCATGGCCAGTTGCTTCCCCTCCAACTTCCTACAACTCCACTGGATGATATTGATATCGATATTTCCTTTCCATAGTCTTCTAACGTCCCTGGAGTCAAGATCTAGTTCCCCAAGTTGCTCAAAACTGCTACTAAGTTGAAGATATATTTGTTGTGATTCATAAATTCGGCTAAACCTGGCATGGATTTGTAGTCTCCTTGTGCTGAATATGTCGGCACTGGTATTTCTATGGACCATGTTGTGCCTAGGAAGAATAGATCGTTCACTATGACATTAAAGGTCGTGGAAGTACCTCTGGTCTCTCTTTTCACTCGAGGTAATTCAAAGGGTTCCAAGAGAGATGACAACAATCATAGGTTGTAGAAGAAATCAAAGAATTCAGATGATAGAGAAGGATAATGTAAGAACATGGATAGAGATATCATTCCATGTTCTTTCTCCTGTACGAAAAACTAGTTTTCCAGCCTGTTAACATTAGATGTTCACTCCCCTTTAGCGGGCGCTTGTTCCTATATAGAAAACTGGTGTTCGAGCCTATTAACATTTGTTGTACAAAAGACGAGGGTTCAAGCATTGGATTCAAGCATGTTCATGTAAATGAATTGGTTGTGTCGAGGCTTGTTGGGCATTGCAAAGTCAAGTTACAGATATAGCTTCAGAGCATGTTTTCCTCACCACTTGGCAATCATGTGATATTGGTGTTGCCATTTGTGATAAGCATAGACAACATAACACTGACATATTTTTCTTGTGCCATTTTTAATATTTCACTCGTAAACTAATAATTCTACAAAGTTACCAAGTATGATATATCAAAGGTTAGGTGTTGGGTCCATGTAGCGAAACTTGAGCAACCTCCTCATCGGTCAAAATTTCTGAAAGATTCACTCAACGACAGGTCTACGGTTCGAGTCTTTATCCCCACAAAAGTTTCAATCAAACAAAAGTTAAACCATCCTAGAGCTAACTGTAAAGGTATCCTCCTCTCACTTTCCTTGCCAATGTAGCTTCAGGACTTTTGTCAAGAAGACATAAAATTTATGTCAAGAAGTCGGACAATTTAAAGATTTTTCTATCAAGAAGATGGATAATTTCTATCAAGAAGTTAAACAATTTAAATATTTTTGTCCAAAGAAGAATTCCAACTCTTCTCTAAAAGTTGCACTAGTAGCACTGGTTGGCAATGCAAACTCCTTTTAAATTGCACAAGGATGCATAGTATCCAGTAAACATCGCTTTTACTTTCCACGGCAAGTCCACACAAATGGTTTACAAAACCAGAAATCTTGACCACTTCATGATGATAATAATAATAAGAAATTTACTAGTTACAGGTTCTCTTTCCTGCAACCTATGTTGGTTCAAAATGCATGGATTTGGCTTCCCAGTCATCCTTTAGACATCGTAGAAAGTACATCAAAAGTCTATGATATTTTCATGGCCTTTGAACCTATGCTTGACATGAAGTTTGGATGAACCCTGGTATACATTTATTTTTCTTGTGTTCCGTTGATTCCTGTCCATCCCCAATTTAGAGACTTCAATGGAGCATTGGACTTCATTCGGAATTTTATTTCATTGACTCAGAGCCATTGGGTCTCATTCAATCACACATAAACTATAAGCTAAGGAGATTCAATCCCACCAACTAATAACAATAATTAGGGTGTAAATGATGGCATAGTGCATATAAAAGTTGCTGTAGTCTATTTACTGATTGGATGGAATTCATTTATTCCTCTCACAAGTAGCTTGTTTCAGATTTGGAGAATTTCATGTAATGGGCTTGCATGGTCTTGGGATATGGGTCAAGTGGGTTACGTCATGCTATCATTCAGATTCAATTAATACCATTACGTGTTTCAATAATTGCAGTAATCTAGCAGTAAATGCAATTAGAGAAGATGTGATTAGTAAAGGATCTGAGTACTTTTCAATAATTTGGGAAAGGTGTTTTTCCATCTACCCCGAAAGGCTTACCATGAGTGCCTAGTAAATACAATCATGTTGATTTGGATGTTATAGCTTTCTCATACTCCAGTATGTTAGTAGTTTTGGCGTTATTGGCATTGATACTTCCCTGCCCTTATAAAGGATTTATGTTAGCAGTTTTGGTATTATTGGCATTGTCACTTCCCAGACCTTCTAAAGGATTTGTGTATCCATTTTTGCTTCACGTTCAAGATATCGATTTGCATTCATATTCGTTGTATATGTTTGACCATTTGAAAAATTTAGATGACATCGCCACTTCAAGTATTTGCATGAAATATATTGTATTTCTTTTGAGATTATCTTAATTTGTTTTCATGTGCTTCCATCTGGGTCCGTCCAGTTCTTTACTCGCTAAACAATACCGTGGAGATTTTTCATTTTCTATTTGCATTGGAGTTATACTACCTTAGCCAGTACTTGAGTTGGACCATTGTGTGTACAAGCATTTGGTTTATTTGACAAGGATGGTATTAGACTTTTAGTCTATCTTCAATATATTAAATACCTTTTCTACACTATCTGAGCTTCATTGTGTAGTTTTCAAATATATTGAGGTTCTCAGTTGATAAGAGGTTTTGGATTTTCCCACTTCTGATAATTTTATAATTCTTTGTATATTCTACTAGGAAAGGTATTTTGTCTACCCGTGCTAACTGTGTATGTGTGGTATTAATTGAAGTATTTTTACTTGGTTTTTTCAATTTTTTTCAAGTTGATACGGGATTTCCAAATCTAATTATGGATTTAGATTTGAAATAATGAACTTCTAGTATTAGTTGTTGATCTTTAGTTTATCTCAATTTTTGTTGACATGGTATCCTCTATACTATATCAATTGTAGGCTAAGTGATACCAAAATTTTGGAAGATGGAGTGGACATGACAGTAAAACCTACATGACATCAGAATTCCTAAACGCAACAGTAAAGCCAGTGTTGGTAGGTGGGCCAAAGATGAGGTTTGCTGAGGAAAAAAGAGCATTTGTGGAATTAGAAAATGCATCGGGTTATCCCATGGATGTAATGTTGTCTACTAAGGGAAAGGTTCCGAAAACTCATCCTCATTTCATAGGCACTTACTAGGGTGCAGTAAGTACTTCATTCTGTGTTGAAATAGTTGTGTCTGCGGATGCATATTTATTTGCAGGGCCGATTCTCAATGAATATAGTTCAGTGGGATATTCATTGCTATTGAACCAGGAGAAAGCTATAATTGTGCAGCCTAACAGGGTGACTGTGGGAAATGGGCCTAGTTTTGGGTGTGTTGATGAAATGTTTCTTAGAATCCATTGCGAAGAAGGTGCAACACAACCCCACATGTTTGGAAAATTATCGTTGTATTTTTTTCCCTGAATGTGTTCCCTTACAAAGTGCACCAAATGAGCCCTTAAAGGTCAATGTGTTGTTCAAACACATCTAGGCAAGGCCTAAAAACATCTCACCAAATTCTGAAGTAAAATTAGTCAAACAATTGTCTTTTAGTCATCTTTGTTCTTATGAGGTACATTTGCAATTGGATTATTGTTGATATTCACTGATATAAAATGCTTGGTTGCAGGGCATGCTAACAAATGAAATTACTGTAATTGCTGAAACTAGTGACTCTTGGTTCAATTACCAGAAGATTAAATTTCCAGAAAAGTGTGGGTAAGTCAAACATCATTTCTCTGTAAAGGACACTCTGTAATTTAGTGATCTGTTGTTGCCAACAGGTGGAAACCTATTGCATATCATTTCTGGTTTCAAGGTTTTGTCTATGAAGCAAAATTACCCTTTATTATTTTTAGAAAAATATGAATCACATAATGAAATGTTAAAGTTTAGGGTGTGTTTCGAATAGTATGGACATGAACAAAGTTTTCTCTTCTCCTGTCCATTAGTTTCTTAGCTTTACTCAGGAAATTTTAGAAGGACTAAATGCATAGGTATTCCTAATTTTCAAGCAAACTATTTCATGCCAATGTATGTTACTGTTAATAAATAACAAAATAACACTAACACCAAAAATCCAATGAGTGATGAAAGATAAATGATTTTCTCTGTTGAGGGACCTACTCTCATGGCGCTCTTTTTGCAGGTATAATTGCCTGTGTTTTTGCAAGCAGTTTGTTCCCTGTGCTAAATGTGTGTTTGGCTGGTATGAGTTCCAAATGCAGTATGGATAAATTGGTTGGCATGTAGGAGAAACATTGGGATATGCTCAAGCAACGCCAGACAAGCATGTAATTGCATGCATTGGTGATGGAAGCTTCCAGGTGCAGATGCAAGGATTTTTATTTCAAATTCTGAAACATTGTTTTACGATTAACAATGACCGAGTACCAATGTCTATAAGATTTGAAATATTGAATTCCTTTGAATTATCTGTTTTATCCAAAAACTAGTGAGTATTTATCCCCAAATGCATTCTTCCTTATTTTAACAGGTCATAGTCCAAGATGTGTCTACCATGATTCGAAATGGGCAGAATCCTATCATTTTTATGATTAAAAATGGAGGACACACTATAGAGGTCAAAATTCGGGATGCACCATACAATGTAATAAAGAATTGGAACTACACTGATGCAGTTGATTCCCTTCATAACGGTGAAGGGAAATGTTGGACTGTCAAGGTATTTTTTCTTTATATTCATAGCATGGCCAACCCTTTTACAAGGATTTCTTGTTTCTTTTTTTATATGGGAGTATTTGTTTTCTTGTCCTTTTTTCCGTTTGTTGAGGCCCACTTCCTAACCGACTCCTTTTCCTTAAAAAATACATTATTGTAGACTTGGGGACTTCCCTTTTAATTGGTCAGAACTCAGTTTCATATTGGTGGACTATTTTTCTAGTTTTACATCTCTTGAGGTATCTATTGCACTGTTGACATTACAAGCCAGTATGTAAGCTGAGGGACAACTGTATTTCTTATTAGGAACCTTTGTAGTTGTTACTTTCACTAGTCATTTTTGTGTTGCTCAGCGAATTGAGGGACTAGTGAAGCAAGAAAATAACTTGTGCCTCAAGAAAATCAGAATGATTTGAATCTGTGTCAGCACAATCTGCAAAGGCTTATGGTTGGAATGAAAACAAATATCCTTACCCAGTATGTATTATCACCATTTTTTGACATGTTAAACAATCACATAGAGCTCATGATTGTAGGTTGAATAGTTGCGGATAACATCAATGAATATTTTTGAATGGTATGTAATTGGGTGTCCATGGTGGATGTGAACAATTCTAAGTGCATACTAAGAGGTGTTGGTTTGATTCTCAAATTCTTGATGGAGATTAAGTAGGATTAAGACTATCATAGGTCACCTTAACTTCTTCAAATAATTTTTGTTACATGTGATCCCATTTGAAAATGAGTTTCTTGGCATTCTCATGCAAGATCTAATGCAGGGGATGTGTAACATCAAAGGAAACCTAAGAAAAATCCCCTGTAAAATTGTGCCAAGTAGAGGAATCTTCATAACTCATTGATGTTGTTTGGGGTAGGCCAATTGTGGATGCCCTGTATTTTCTTTGGATCCACATGCACACTTGTTTAATCAATAATGAAGCCAAGGTATAGTATGTACTTCATGGAAAATGATTGTTTCTCTAGGTTATAAAGGAACTTATGTTGGTTCAAAGTTTGAAATACTTTCACAATACATTGGAAGTGTTCATATCATGACCTATTGAATATAAGAACATCGTTGAGGTAGACCACAATGAATTTATCTATAAATGGGTGCAAAACATCGTTCATCAACTGCATGGAGGTTGTTGGTGCCTTTGCTATTCCAAAATGTATCACCAACCACTCAAATAGTTTATTTCTTTCTTTGAATCTATTGTTCCAAACATATAAAGTGTTGGTTTAAACTTGATGGTAGTGAAACTTAAAGTCAATCTTGGTAAAAGATCTCGACTCCCTTCAATGTGTCTAGAAGGTCTTCAATATACGAGATTGGATATCTATCATTGACTATAATTTTTTTGAGGGCAGAATAGTCACTGTAGAGCTTCTATGTAGCATCTTTCTTTGTTGCAGGTGGAATGGGACTTCCACAAGCCAAAGCACTTAGCTTGATGTGTCCTTTTAGCAGGATATCTTAAATCTAGCACTATTTTTTCTCTTTTTCTAGAATGGATTTGTAATATAGGTTTTTGTTGAACAACAAGTTTCCAAGTACCTAATATATATGTGATGTTGTAATTTACAAGTTTTCATAGACATTTTCCCTCACTCCTATCCCTCAAAATCATCATTTTCCCACAAACCCTAGCCTAGACTATACTTTCTTAGGCTAGGACTGTTTTTTGACATTTTGGACCCCTTCCCCTCACTTTTTCTGTGAAATTTAACTTTCCCCCACTTTCTAATATCCATCCCTACCTACCCAAATTTTCCTAAAATTTTGGGAACCCCCTAACCCCTTCATCTCCCTTCATTTCTAAACTGTCAAAATCCCCTATTTTTCCCTACACTAAAACCTAATTTCCCCCTCCCATTGAGCTAGGGTTTACTATGGAATCAGAGACAATTGAGAAGAAGAGGCATAAGGGAGGTTATATAAGCATGTATGATCCCACTTCATCACATGATATCATGTCTTCACCATTTCTCAAGAAATCATTTCAAAAGACAAATCATTTGCCACACATAGGGACAATCTTACTTCAAAATTGGTTTCTGAAGTAGGGAAGATGAATTTGACAAAAATAAAAATTTGTTTTTGTCAATAATAGACTAAGGAACAAAAACCTCGTTCATTTTATACACGAGTATTATTATTGATCCGAAATCGGATCCAGAAGCCTGATAGGGCTTGAAAAATGCTCAAAAATGAAAGTTCTTGGAATATGACGAAACCTATGCCATTGCGTCCAGCTCGTCTTCCTGATTCCGGTGGTATATTTACTTTCTCAAACGGAGTCTGTATGGAGAAGATATCGCGTTATGTCCGAAAAGTCAAACAGGCAAAAAAAGGGATGACTGTACAGTCCGGACAGTCCACGTGGCATGTCTGTACAGCTGACGTGGCATGTCCGTACAGATGACGTGGCATGTCTGTACAATTGATGTGGCGGTATCAGAGCACGACACGTGGCAGCCTGAGATGACGACACGTGGCATCACCAGGACGCGACACGTGTCAGGCGGATTTGGCATTTTCGACATACAGTTGGACCAGTATTGAGGTGACACGTGTCACCACTGACAGGGTGACACGTGGCAGGCTGACGTCAGTAGATGACGTGGCAGGTTGACAGGGCGTACGGAAGGCTGATGCAGCAAGACAAGTGGCAGTACGGCAGAATCGACGTGGCAATTACGTGGACCAATCAGGGGTTGACGCGTGTCATCATCTGGTTGGTTGGTAAGGGTGCCACGTGGCCCAATCAAGGGTTGCCACATGGCACCCCATTATTGGTTGTTGGTTATGTGTTATAAAAGTGGTCTGTGCGTCACCGGGAATTGAACACTTGACCTCCCATCAGGCGTAAGGACTGGCAGGGCTAGGCTAGCCACCCGCCCGGCCGGTATTTCTTGTTGTATAAACGACATAAAATTGTTTTAAAATTGATTGAAGTTTTAAATGGGTGGGAAAAGGGCCGGGGCTTAGCCCCGGCCCTCGACACATATAACCATTCCATAGCCGGAGGCTCGGGGTTGAAACGGGCGCGGTTGCAAAGTTTGGCCCGTGGTCCGATGGACAAGCCACAAGACCCGGAGCTACACCGACAAGGGCACAGGGTTTGTTAACCGATTAGCCCCGTGGCCATATGGCCTATACACTCGCCAAGGAACCAGGAGCCGGGGCCAATATGAAGGGGCCAGCGCCATGGGCGCGTGGCCACATGAGCCTCCAAATGACCAGGAGCGTGCCGATCGGGGGGTTGCGCCCGATTTTTGACCAAAACTTTGCCAAAATGGGTTTTTGTAACAAAATTTGGTTTTATTATTATTATTATGCCTATTTTTAATGGATTTCTTCCATTTTTGGAGGATATTGGGCATTTTTGGAGGCCATATTCTTGGAGGAAGTTGGGGATGTGAAACCAACTCCAAGGCTATATAAACCAGGCCTGTTTGAGGCCAAACACAGTCATTCAGAGCAGAGTTATGCTGAAGGAAAGCCAAGCCAAAGTCAGTTTGATGCAGGGAAGCCTTTGA
>SNQJ01S0042688.1:27300-50757 GCA_010110895.2 Picea sitchensis
ACTAACTAACCCCCCTGTGCAAGTTACCTCACCGAGTACTGGGAAACTCTCTAAGGATTCTAAGTGAGTCTACCCAACATCGATCCCAAGTACAACAACACCTTCCCTATGTTGTCACCTTGGGTAGGAAGTCTAAAATATTATGGCCTCTATGGTAGCACCTACTATATCAAAGCAGAGGGGGGACAGTCGATAGTTGACACCAAGACCAGCAAAGCAGGGTTGATTACTCTGTTGGCCCCAATGTGACCTCGTGCTTGACGCTTGTGTTAGAAGGGATTCCCAAAGTCAGTGATATAGAAACTGGATTTCACTCCCTAACTCAAAGCTTTGTGTTTTTTTAGCAGCTTTGGAAATTTATTCTCACAATCCTATTCCAAAGCTCTACACCTAAGCTAAGATGGGTTTGAATATCCCTAGAAAATTTGCTAGATAAATTTTAATTAATGCTTGATTTTAGGTTGTTGTTACTCAAAGGAGTGGTCGTGAAACTGATGGTGTTTCGACTCGACTCTTTAAACCATGCAAGAGGAAAATGAAATGCAAGAATTTCAACTTCAATGAAAACTAGCTATGGGAAGGAGAAAGAGGTTTTAAACAAAGAAATAATTTATTGATATATTACTATGAGTGCACTGTTGATGACAAAAAGTATGAGCTAATTCTCCAGATAAATGGAAGCAAAATGACCCAAATTTTAAAAATACCATGCAAATGTCATAGTTCACTTAGTACACCTATACAACATTGAATCAAATGTCATCATTTCTAACATAGAAAAATTTTATGATTATAGAGACCACCATACACATCTTAAATACTCATAAGGATCATGAGGAATTCACCTTGTTGACCAATATCTTATCACGGTCATTCATAAAGGGGTTTTTTTAATTATGAACCCACATGTTGTGAATAAATGTGTTCGCATCAAACACTGAAAAGAACAATGTAATAAATAAAAAATGATACAAATCCTTGTAGGGGGTTAGGGAGACAATTGCAACCAAAATTGAAAAAATATTGAAGTTGTTGATGGATCTATGGGAATTGATAAGCAAATCCTTTGTCCTTGATTTTGGTAGTGGTTCATAGACCTAAGGTGTTGTCTCAAAGCCTTTACATTAATATCTAAGCATGATACTAGGGTTTTAGGTAGATTCTTATGAATTTTTTGTTGTTTTGAGGGTGTGTTTATCCCACACCTTATTCAATGTATGTGGGGGCTAGATGTTTGGGGTATATTTTCTGGAGAACGAAAAACATCGTACCCCCTTTGGGACATTAGTAGATCATTCCTTTGGAATATTAGTAGTATGTGGTTTGATAAAATTTGGTGGTAGTGAGCACTCTTGAGTAGAATCGATCTTGACTTAATTGTTATGGATAAATTTTCTCTAGTCCAGGAGGATCAAGATCTTGACTATTATAGTTTTATGCAACACAAAAGAGATATTCATGGGGGTGGTGAGCATAATCTTTAAGGATTGAAATAATAGAATTGAATTGTAGTTTTTTTTTTACCTCATCAATGGTGTTGGGTGCCATTTATTTTGGTAGTGGTTCATAGGCCTAAGGTGTTGGCTCAAAGCCTTTACATTAAGCTCTAATCATGATACTAGGGTTTTAGGTAGCTTCTTGTGAATTTTTTGTTGTTTTGAGGGTGTTTTATCCCACACACCTTATTGAATGTATGTGGGAGCTAGATGTTTGGGGTATATTGTCGGGAAAACAACAAACATTGGACCCCCTTTGGAGTATTAGTAGATCATCCCTTTGGAATATTAGTAGTATGTGGTTTGAGCAAATTTGGTGGTAGTTGTTGGATCATGTTGGCATTTATGCCAATGGTTTTCAATCATTGATGCCAATGGTTTGATTACTTAGGAGATTGTTTAGATCATATGTCATTGATGTAAATGGTTTTGGTTTGATTGATGTCATTGGTTGATGTCAATTAATTGATTGATATGATTCCCTTATTGAGAATGTTATATGTCCAAGTGAAACCAATCGATGCAAGGTAAACAAATGGATGAACTCAAAGTGGTCCCCTTGTAATTTGAAATCCCTCACTTGGGAAGGCAGCTGCGGATTGAGTTATCCCTAGAAGAATGGTTGGAGGGACCATGCTCTCATTGTGTCTTATCATGATTGATAAAGGTGTAAATATGGATGAAATCAAAGTGGTCCCCTTATTGTGAAAGCCCTCAGGGAGAAGCAGCTTTGTGGATTGAGTTATCCTAGAAAGAATGGTTGGAGGACCCAATAGCGTATGAGGGAATACTTAGAGATGAAGATCAAAGGAAATTGTTGAGGTGAAACTATCCCTAGATGGATAGAGATTGTCATGAAATTTCCGGTGGTACGTGGAGATGTTACATAACTCCTCTGGTTTAAGGATTTATGTATACAGTTGGAAGAACCTCACATGAGGCTTAGAAACCCCCAAAGTCAAAGAGAGTCAAAGTGACCCTAAAGAGAAATGATAAAAGATGACAAATCAAAGAAGGGAATATTTATGGAAGATGGTTAGCAGAAAATAAGGAAAATAGGTTAAGTGACCTAGAAAGGGTTAATATTATTTATTCAAGGTGGATTTTAAATAATTAAGAGTGACAAAATCAAAGGAAATGATAAGTGGGTGAATAAAATCAAGAAGGAATATTTATGGAAAATGGTTAACCCTAAGAAATAAAGGAGAAAATGGGTCAAGTGACCTAGAAATGGGTAAATATTATTTCAATGTGTTTAATGGAGAAATTAGAAGTGGACCCAACTAAAATAGGGGAAGAGTCGAGATAGTGACCTAGAATATGTTTTAAGGAAACTACTTGGAGAATAAAATGGGGAGAACAGGAGCTCTCTCATTTGAATCCTGCCAGTATGGTGAATATCTATATGTGTGCGAGGGTTTACAAAATGATATCTTAGCCAGAAAATTCTTAGGAAAGTGAAGAAAGAAGGCGAAATGCAAGGATAAAATTCTTTTGATGGTGCTCTCTAAGGTACTATGTTATTTTTGGTCATCTTACCATTTTTAGCTATAACTTTTTCTATAATGATTTAGACCACAAGATTGCTACAGTGAGACAACATATCCTAGTATGGTTCAAGGCAACAATTGCTTGTGGGTCGTTTTATTTTGGAGTTACACTCTATGGAAAATAGGGTTTGTGGCCAGTCCACGAAACTAGTCAAAAGCGGTGTTTCGAGGTACAAACGTCATAACTTCTTCATAATAGATCCAAATTCCATGAGACAAAATGTTTGGGTTAATATTAAAGGCTGTAGTATTCTATGTAACAGTTTCAAGATCCCATTTCATCAAACATTTTGTCTGGGGGCACTCTAAGGACGCTCTCTAGAATAAGCCAGAATTCACATGAGTATACCATTTTGCTATAACTCATTTTCTGAGAGGGTTCAAGTAAGGTGCCACTTGGAGGAAGTACATAAAACACACTAAATAACGTTGTGTATCAGTTTCGAATATTTATACATTCTGAGTTCAAAGTTGGAATTACTTCAAGTTAGGGTTGTTGACTAATCCAAAACTAGGCATGAGACTAAAGAAAAGTTTGATGAAAATGCTAGTCTCTTCTTTGTTAAAGTTAAGGAAAGGTTTGAAGGATAATAATGATCAGATACACCAGGTCTATTCAAGAGCTACAAATCAGATTTTGATTGAAGATGAGAATTGATAGGGGCTTGGTTGGGGTACATGTTGAGGAGGTACATGGATTTGAGACAAGTAGGCTGATGAGTTATACATACACATGAGTTGTATATTTGATGATGTTGGTTTATATTGATGAGTCATTGTTGATTAGTGGTTGACACATGATTGGTATATACACCCAGGTACATGGTTGGATGCACTTGTTTATGATGATACGAGGTTGATTCACGAGGTTGTTTGGCACAATTTGGTGCATGGTTGATGCCTCTTGTTTATGATGCAATTCCTTATCATTTGAGGATTATTACCTCATCTCAGTTGGTGTGAGAATGCAAGATGAGTCTTACATAGAGCTGGTGCTCTTGTAGAAGTTGTACTCTATTCAGTTATTCGATAAACAAGGATTGTAGTACAAGTAATAAAAAGAAAATTGTACATACATCTTGTGTTCTTTGTGTTCATTGTAATTTATTGACTTGTTGATGATATATTGCTGATATATGTTGCTGATATGTGCTCACATATAAATGGTTATAAATGACAACAATGGGTAATGAATAAATGTTGAATGCTAATTGATGATTTTTTACAGAGGAAGTTTTGGGAAAAAGAACCACACACTCATTCCTTCCTCTAAAGTGTGGTAGGTGTGTCCAACAATTGGTGTCAGGGCCTTCACTACAAGCCTTAACAAGCTTGAAGGAGGAGATCATAGGCACAAATGGATGATGAAGTTCCAATCCCTTGATGAGGAAAACTGACCTACTTGGAGAATAGAGATGAGAGTGTATTTAGAGACAATGGGAGCAACTATTTATAAGGAAACCAGCCGGTGGATTGTTCTTCAAGGGAACCAATCCAAAGTTTGCATCTCAAAGGGAAGGAAATAAGAATGATACATTGGCTCTCAAGACAATTCTTAGTGGACTCTCAAGCCCTATCAAAGAGCATGGGACAATGCACTCCACCAAGGATCTATGGCTAAAACTAGAGGGAGACATATCAAAGCAAAGAAGAGAAAGAAATTGAGAACCCTCCATCAAGATCATCAAGAGTTAAAGAATCATCAAAAACTCTTGAATGCATTATTTCTAAATGTGATTTTTGAAAACATTTCAAGTGAGATAAAGAATCAAGTGATACCTTCCATTCCATCCATCCTTTCCATTCCATCCATTCCGTCCATCCATCCGTCCATCCATCCATTCCATCCATCCATCCATCCACGGTCCATCCATCCACGGCGGTGTCATCCACGGGTCATCCATCCACGATCTCCAGGGTCATCCATCCATCCATCCATGTCCATCCTTTCCTTCCTTTCCTTCTTCTTCCTTCATTCCATCCGTCCTCCATTCCATTCCTTCCATTCTCTTCCTCCCTCCATTCCATCCTTCCATCCATCCATTATCTCTTCCTCCATCCTTCCTTCCATTCCATTCCTGTCCAGTCCATTTCCTCTCCTTCCTCGTCCGTCCATTCCTGTCCATCCATCCTTCCTCCGTCCATCCATCCTCCGTCCATCCATCCTCCTCCTTCCTGTCCATCCATCATCCATTCCATTCCATCCATTCCATTGTCCATCCATCCATTATCCATCCGTCCATCCATCCATCCGTCCGGCTCCATCCGTCCGTCCGTCCATTTCCATCCGTCCGTCCTCCATTCCTCCTTATGTCCTCCTTCCGTCCATCCTCCATCCATTCCTCCTCCATCCGTCCTCCATTCAATCCTCCTCCATCCATCCTCCTTCCTCCATCCACACTTCCTCCATCCTCCTTCCTCCATTCATCAAATGCAAGAGGAAAGGATAAATTCTTTTGATGGGTGCTCTCTAAGGTATGTTATTTTGAGGACATCTCACCATTTTGCTTTAACACTATAATGATTCAGATCCTGAAATTGCTATGCAAATTGAGACAACATATCAAGTATCTGTGGTTTCAAAAATTCACATCTTGTGGGTCGTTGTATTTGGATTTACACTACGTGGAAATAGGGTTTGTAGCCAGTCCACGAAACTAGTCAAAATCCCAGGTGTTTGAGGTAAAAAGCGTCCTGCTAACATATGAGATCACATTTAGGTGAGAATAAATGTGTCGGTTAGGGTAAAGGAGGTAGTATTCTTTGTAACTGGTTCATATCATTTCATCAAACATTTTGTGGAGCACTCTCTCTACAAGGTAGCTCTCTAGAATAAGCGAGAATTGAACAAGATTATGCCATTTTGCTATAACTCCTTTTATGAGAGGTTCCAAGTAGTGCCACTTGGAGGGAGTGCATAAAACCTGCTTGAATAACATTGTGTATTAGTTTTAGATCTTTATATACATTCTGAGGTTCAATTTATGATTACTTCAAGTTAGGGTTGTTGACTAATCAAAACTAGGCATGTGAGAATAAAAAAAGAAGTTTGAAATTAAGAAATGCTAGTCTCTTGATGTTAAAGTTAAGGAAGGTTTGCGGGGAATGTGATCAGATACACAAGTCTATTTCAGAGCTACAAATCAGATTTTGATGCACAAGAAATTGATAGGGATTTTGGTTGAGGTACATGTTAATTACATGGATTTGAGACAAAGTAGTTGATGAGTTGTGTTACATACATGAGGTGTATAGTTATTGATGTTGTTACTGTATTGATGAGTCATTGTTGATTAATAGTTGACATGATTGGTATATACTTGGGTACATGGTTGGATCACTTGTTTGCTCGATGCTGGGTTGATTCTGGGTTGTTTCCGCACGAGGTTGGTGCATGGTTGATGCTCTTGTTTATAGTGCAGTTGATATTTGTTGAGAGTTGTTGCCTCATCTCAGTTGACGCTGAGAATCTGGTGAGTCTTGCATATAAATTTGTGAATTAACTCTTGTAGAGTTGTACTATATTAGGTTATTCTTGATAAACCCCAAAGAGTTGTGGTATTAATAAAAGATAATTGTACATACATCTGTGTTCTTTGTGTTCATTGTAGGTGATGACTTGTTGATGATATATTGCTGATATATATGTTGCTAATATGTATTACTCACATCTAGCCGGTTATAAATGACAACAATGAATGAATAAATGTTGAATGCTAGTGTCGTTTTTGTGTGCAAGGAGGAAGTTTTGGGAAAAAGAACCCCACTCATTTGCATACCTCTAAGTGTGGTAGGTGTGTCCAACAATTAGTATCGGAGGCCAGGCCTTGCACAAGCCTTAGAAGCTTGAAGGAGATCCATAGACACACAAATGGATGAGTGAAGTTCCAATCCTTGATGAGGAAAACTATTCTACTTGGAGAATAGAGATGAGAGTGTATTTAAAGAGACAATGGGAGCAGCTATTTGGAGAGGAGCAGCAGCCGATTGGATATGTTCGTTGAAGAACAAGTCAAAGTTTGCATCTGAGGGAAGGGAAAGAAGAATGATACATTGGATCTCAAGACAATTCTTAGAGTGGACTCTCAAGCCACATCAAAGAGGCATGGGACAATGCACTTATGGGATCTATGGCTAAATCTAGAGGAGACATATCAAAGCAAAGAAGAGATTGAAGACCACTCCATCAAGATCATGTCAAAGGGTGAATCATCAAAAACTCTTGAATGCATTATTTCTAAATGTGATTTTGAAAACATTTCAAGTGAAGATAAAGAATCAAAAGTGATAATAGCACAAAGGAGATCTTGAAGACATTTCAAATAAAGAAAAGTATGTGTTGATATTGGCAAAAGGAGATCATGAGGATATTTCAAATAAAGGTAAAGAACACTCTAAAACCCTTGAATGCAAGTGATGATGATGATGATTTTTCCTACCAAATTGAGAAGAATATGTAGATATAGCTTGTGTAAAGTTTGGTAATTGTTATTTATCCATGAAAGATAGGAATTAAATCTAATAAAACTTCAAAAGAAATTGAAGAGGGATTATATATGTATAGAATTGATCATTTTTATACACACTATAACTATCTTTAGAGGATAACACTAAGAAGTTTCTTAGGAGGGATTCAAAGGAACATCTTGAAGTTAAAGGGAATGCTCAAAGAACAAGAGAGAGTTCTAAATTAGAAGAAAGGAAGAAGAAATCACGAGACTAAAGAATGGAAAGAAGACATGAATATAGATGATGAAGTTAATTAAAAGTTTTGAAACTATTGTCCATCTCAAGACTAGGTGGAAGAAGCCAAAAGAATAGGGAACTATTGAAGATTCAAATAAATGAAAAGGAAGATTCATGTTGTAAGTTAGAAGCTGGAATTGTTGACCTTATAAAGAAGGAAAAGTCAAACAAATTCTTGAATGGCTCACGAGAGAGCACTTGGATAAGATCTTGGAAAGTCAAGATCATCATGTGATAAATCCCAGGGTCTTGGATACAAGGAGAAGATACACATGCTTTGACAAGCACCTCAAAGAAACATGAGGTAAATATATCAAATATAAGGAGAGAGACAATGTTGCAAAGCAACCATCTACAGGGAAAAGAAATTTCAAAAGAATAAAATAAAGGAGACATCGAAGCTATTCTTGGGACACAAAATAAAAGGTATGAAAGTATTTTCATGGGCATTGTTATTCATGTAATGGATATGGTCCTAGAAACTTTTGAATGTAGATCTTATGAAAGAAGATATAATAGAAGGATCTATAACACCTGTGAGATGTTGGAGATGTAGTCAAATGGGACATATTTATATTCCAACTTTGTAACTCTATGAGATGCCTACGGTAGTGGATTTAGCCACGAAATCCAGAGTCTTTGGAACCTGAGAAAAGAAAGTCCATGATAGAAATTCATAGCATGGCTAGAAGAATGAAGTAAGAAGGAGACATCTTTGAAAATATGGATACCAGAGCTCAAGTTCACGAAGAGAAGGGTCATCTCTGAGGAAGTTGGGTGAAGACGAGCTGACCAGTCGAGAATGAAAGATTAAAAGGGGGAAGTTCAAATGTACCATTTACTAAGGCACATGCAGTGCTTAATGGTAATAATTATGTACACGTTTTGACCTTGAATAGGTCATGTACACACTCACTCATTTAGCTAGTGCGTGTAATACATTTGAAAACAGGAAAAAGAGCAATGCACATGGCTTGGGGTTTGATGTGATGGTACAACTCTATACTACAGAGTTTGACATTGTTTGTTGTAGGTTACGACACTATTTATTGCGAGGTTTAAGTGTTCATCTATTGGATTATGTAAAATAAATCTTGGGTGCATGGCTCTAACCCACTTGAGGTATGGTTTGATATTTGATACATTGGAGTACATGGTAATTTTTGAAGTTTCATTGGAATCATATGGTATTGTTGGATATCATGGTGCATACATTTTCATGTGGATGGAGCTACACATTGAGACATGTTGATTGGTAAGTCATGTGTACATCATTGGGGAATCTTAGCTTATTAGCGGATTTGATATACTTGATTGAATTTTTTAAGTAATGATGTATGATGGTACACTCATGGATGGTATTTGTTTAACATATTGATAGATACACATTGTTTGGCATGTTGGTAGCAGATACACATGTTGGCATATTGGTAGATGCATGTTGGCATATAATTGGATACATTTCATTGATGATATATTTTAGCACATTGTTGATGTATACATGGTTGATGTACATAAGATTGTTTATGCATGGTGAGCACATTTTGGTACATGATTTACTTGGTGGATATATTGTTCATGATTCTCTATTTCATTGATGACCTATATTTTGTTTCACTTGATGCTTGGTATAGCCTGAGTTTGATGCATGAAGGCAGGGTCCAAGGATGATGGATCATCATTTGGTAGCATATTTTTTCATCTTACAGAGAAGATAATGGAGACATACCCATAGGAGTCATTCTTCTTCCTTGATTCTAGGAGGAGATATTTATCAGGATACATACCAAGAAAGAGACCATATTGAAGAAAGGGCGGTATGGTTCAGTGGATGGTTATCATATCACGGTGGAGGCATGGTTTGGAGGCAACATGATAATATGATTTCCCTGATGTTACATCGGTGATATCCCTTGTTCAAAGATAGGGAGAGAGATTATTGAGGAAGATCAAAGGAATTGGGATGGGGAGCATCCCAAAGAGTTCAAGCAAGGAAGCACCAAAGGGATAGCCCTTTGCCATTTGGTGTCAAGCAGGGGGAGATAATCACATTGATGTGATTGATGTCTAATGATGGGAGAGATTGATATGGAGAGATAGTCCCATTGACTACTGATGTAGAGCATTCCTTATCTACAATGGTGACATCAATGAATTTATGGTGGTGTTTGGTAATTGGTGTTGACATCAATGTTAGTATTACCATCAATGCCAAAGGTGTTGGATCATGTTGTCATTGATACCAATGGTTTATCATTGATGACTAAATGGTTTGATTACTTGGGAGATTGTTGGATCATATGTCATTGATGTAAATGGTTTTGGTTTGATTGATGTCATTGGTTGATGTCAAAGTGGTGATTGATATGATTCCCTTGATAGAATGTTATATGGCCAAGTGGAAATAAGTGATACAAAAGGTAAAACAAATGGATGAACTCGAAGTGGTCCCCTTATGGTGAGAAAGCCCTCACGGGGAAGGCAGCTTTAGAATTGGAGTTATCCTAGAAGAATGGTTGGAGGGACCAGTATATATTTATTTTATTATCATGATTGATAAGGTGTACAAATGGATGAACTCAAAGTGGATCCCCTGTGGTGAAATCCCTCATGGGAAGGCAGCACTACCAGTTGAGTTATCCTAGAAGATAGTTGGAGGACCCATGCTTGTATGAGGAATAACGAGATGAAGATCAAGGAAATTGTTGGTGGGAAACTATCCCTAGATGGATGTAGTGCTTGTCACATGCCATTTACGGTGGTATGTGGAATGTCACATACTCCTCTGGTTTGAGAGTTATGGCCTTCTGAAGTTGAAGGACCCTCACATAGGGAAGCGACCCCCAAAGTCAAAGAAGTCAAAGTGACCCTAAAGAGAAGAAATGATAAAGAAATAAGGTGACAAAATCGGATTTGAGGGTGGGATTTGGGTGAGAGTTAATATTATTTATTCAAAGGTGGATTATTTAAATAATCAAAGTAATAAAATCAAGAAATATTAAAATGGCAGTGACAAAATCAAGAAGGAATATTTATGGAAATGGTTAACCCTAAAGAAAATAAGGAAAATGGGTCAAATTGGCCTAGAAATGGGTAAATATTATTTCAATAATAATTTTAATGGAGAGAAATTAGAAGTGGACCAGCTACAAAATAGGAAAGGAGTGGGGCCAAGTGACTAGAATATGTTTTAAGGAAGCTACTTGGAGGTATATAAATAAGGGCAAGACTCTCTCATTTAAATCCTGCTTGACATATTGAATATCTATATGTGTCGAGGGTTTAAAATGATATCTTAATGAGAACATTACGAGGAAAGTGAAGAAAGAATGAAATGCAAGGAAGGATAAATTCTTTTTGATGGTGCTCTCTAAGGTTTGTTTATTTTCAGGTCATCTCACCATTTTCTAGCCTATAACGTTTTTCTATAATGATTCAGATCCTTAAGTTGCTATGCAAGTGAGACAACATATCAAGTATCTGTGGTTCAAAATTCATCTTGTGGGTCGTTGTATTTTGAGTTACACTCTGTGGAAAATAGGGTTTGTAGCCAGTCCACGCAAGTAGTCAAAATCAAGGTGTTTAGTTAGAAACGTCATAGCGTCTTCATAACAGATCAAATTCAGTGAGACCAAATGTGTCAGTTAGGGTAAAGGATATATTATTTTGTGTGCTTAATAGTTTCATATCATTTCATCAAACATGTTGTGCAGGGCACTCTCTACAAGGACGCTCTCTAGAATAAACCCAATTCAACAAGGTATGTCATTTTGCTATAGCATTTTTACAAGGGGGTTAAGTAATTCCATGGAGGAATTACATAAAAACACACTGAAAAGAACATTGTATATCAGTTTCATATCTTTATACATTACAGGTTCCAAATTATGAAGGTGCTAAAGTTAGGGTTGTTGGCTAATCAAAACTAGGCATGTGAGACTAAAGAAAAGAGTTTGATGAAATGCTGAGTATCTTGATATTTAAAGTTAAGGAAGGTTGAAGGAATGTGATCAAATTGACAGGTCTATTTCATAGCTACAAATCAGATTTTGATGATGAAATTGATGAGGTATTTTGGTTGAGGTACATGTTAGGTATGGTTAAGACAAGTAGTTGATGAGTTGGCACTTACATGGGGTGTATAGTTGATGATATTTAATTTTATATTGATGAGTCATTGTTGATGAGTGGTTGACACATGATTGGTATATACTTGGTATGGTTGGATGCACTTGTTTATAGTGCAGGTTGATTATAGGTTGTTTAGCACGAGGGTTGGTGCATGGTTGATACTCTTGTTATAGTACAATTGATATATGTTGAGGATTGTTACCTCATCTCAGTTAGTGCTGAGAATGCAAGATGAGTCTTGCATATAGGCTAGTGCTCTTGTAGAGTTGTAACTCTATTAGGTTGTTGTCGATAAACCCAAGAGTTGTAGTCCATTAATAAAAGAAAATTGTACATACATCTTGTGTTCTTTGTGTTCATTGTGGTGATGACATTTGATGATATATTTAATTATATGTTGCTGATATGTATACATATAAATGGTTATAAATGACAACAATGGGTAATGAATAAATGTTAGATACTAATTGATGATTTTGTGTGCAAGAGGAAGTTTTGGGAAAAAGAACCCCCACGATTTCACCCCCCTCTAAATTGTAGTAGGTGGTAATCCAACGGTAGTGACCACTCTTGAGTAGAATCGAACTTGCCTTGATTGTTATAGATAAAATTTTCTCTAGTCGGGGAGGATCAATATCTTGACTACTATAGTTTTGTACAACACAAAATAGATATTGATAGGGGTGGTGAGCATAATATTTAAGAATTGAAATAATAGAATTGAATTGTAGTTTGTTTTTTTACCTCACCAATGGTGTTGGGTGCCCTTTATTTTGGTAGTGGTTCTTAGGCCTAAGGTGTTGGCTCAAAGCCTTTACATTAAGATCTAAGCATGATACTATGGTTTTAGGTAGCTTCTTGTGAATGTTTTGTTGATTTGAGGGTGTGTTTATCCCACATATATTGAATGTATGTGGGGGCTAGATGTTTGGTATTTCCTCACTGAGATATTGCTCCCTTGCACATGTGGTGTTTTTAAAGGGAAAAATTAGTTGACATACGGTCAAAACTCTCTCATTGTCATTTTATTTTTGTTTTATTCATTGATGAATTATTTGGGTTCCCTCTATTTTGGTAGTGGTTTGTAAGATGTGTGGAAAAACCTTAGGAATTTATAGTAATGAATGGGATACTAATGATCCCAAAATTGAAATATAAAATGGAGGGAGAAATGTGAACATGTTCATGGCATGTTTCAAGATAAAAATACCATAAGACTTAAAAGAAGAGAAATAATACCATGTTGAATTGATTGTCGACCTCATTCTTCTCGTGCACGGGTTTCAAATGGTGTGCCCTCCTCCCCTCCTATTAGAAGTACCCTGATCACAGCTTCTCCTTTCATACCCTCCTCTCTGCCCTCGACCTCCTTCTCCTTCTCCTGGGTGTTCGGGGTCAGTCTCCTTCTCCCCTCCCTCGTGGTGCCCTCCTCTCTACCCTGGGCCTCCTTCTCCTTCTCCTCATGCACAGGTCGTCCTCCTTCTCCTCCTCCACGTTCCCTCGTCTCTTCCCTCGACCTCCTTCTCCTTCTCCTTCTCCTTCTCCTTCTCCTCCGCGTGCCTCCTCTCTTCCCTCGACCTCCTTCTCCTTCTCCTCCCTGCAGTGTGCCCTCCTCTGCGCCTCCTTCTCCTCCTCCTCCTCCTGCGTGCAACCTACCTCCTTCTCCCTCCCTGGCTGTGGGGGTTGAATTTTTGTTTTGTTTTTGTTTTCAAACTTATGGTTTGTTATTTTTACTATTTTTGTTTTTTTGTTTTTGTTTTATTATAGTTATATATAATATAATTTATATATTATATAATTTATATATAATTTATACATTAAATATAATAATTTATATAATTTATAAATTATATATAATATATAATATATTATAATTTATATAACATATAAAATACATAAAAATGGACAAAGTGAGTAGGGAAATGGTTTTGTGTAGACCATGTACTTGGAAGAAGTCCATCATCAATGTGATGAAGCCTTAGAATTGGGTATATCACAATATATAGGAACAAAGATGTTATCATAAGGGTATGCCATGTAGTCTAGTGTTGATGCATGGCCCATCTACTTTAAATATAGCATTTAGAACCCAATTAGCCCATAAATTTTAGCACCAAGGAATTTCTTATGTTCAGAGGCCCATCCTTGGTGAATGAAATATTATAATATATGTTGGATCGTATTTGTCATTGATGCCAATACTTTGATTGATTGATGTCAGTGATTGTCTTGATGTCAAAGGATTGAGATTATTGATTAATGATTGATGAACAAAGTATATGTGTGTCCTTGATGAGAATGATAGATGTCAAAGTGGAAACCAATTGATAAATATGGATCCCATTGATATGATGCATAGTCCCTGATGAGAATGATACATGTCAAAGTGGAAATAAATGATAAAGAGATGGATCATTGATATGATGCATAGATGAGATGGAATTAGTTAATGAGGAAACCAATTGATAAAGATGGATCATTGATATGATGCATAGTCCTTGATGAGAATGATAGATGTCAAAGTGGAAACCAAATGATAAAGATGGATCATTGATATGATGCATAGATGAAGGTGGATTAATGAGTTGTCATTGATACATGATGATGCATAGTTTGTTTGATGAAAAGATGACTCATTATTGTCTTATCATGATTGATAAGGTGAACAAATAGATGAACTCCAAAGTGGTCTCCTTATGGTGAAATCCCTCACGGGAATACGCTTTGCGGATTGAGTCATCCTAGAAGAATGGTTGGAGGACCCATGCTTGTATGTGGAATAATGATATGAAGATCAATGAATTTGTTGGTGAAACTATCTTAGATGGATAGTGCTTGTCATGCCATTTCCGGTGGTATGTGGAATGTCACATAACTCCTCATGGTTTGAGAGTTATGACCTTACAAAGATGAAGGACCCCCATACGAAGGCTTGAAGCCCCCAAGGTCAAAGAAGTCAAAGTGACCTAAAAGAATAAATCATTATTTAAATAATAAAGAGAAGTGACAAAATCAAAAAATAAGGTGACAAAATCAAGAAGGAATATTTAAATGATAAATATTGGATAACTTTCTATTTATGGAAAGTGGTTAACCCTAAAATAAGGAAAATAGGTTAAGTGACCTAGAAATGGGTTAAGTGACCTAGAAATGGGTAAGTGACCTAGAGGGTGAAAGTATAAATAAGATAGATATGGACTCTTGCAATACATCCTTTTTGTGGATCAATGGAGAGCTTCTTGTGAGAGCATCTTTGGTATGGATCTCTTGAGCATGATTGAAGATCTATTCTGAGAAAGAGAGAGAGGAGGAGGATCTGATGGACGAATCAAAGTTTCGGCAATGTTGGAGATCTTGACGGAAAAATTCTCGGAGCTTCAGAAACCCTAGTTTCTGAGGTGTAAGTTGAGTCTTGCATTATCCATAATAAAAAGAAAAAGTGTACATACATCTTGTATTCTTTGTGTTCCTTGGGGTGATGACTTTTTGATGATATATTGATGATATATGTTCTCATTTAACTGGTGGTAAATGACAACAATGGGTAATGAACAAATGTTGAATGTTAACTAAGAGGTTTTTGTGTAAGAGGGAAGTTTTGGGAAAAAGAGCCCCACACTCATTCACCCCCCCTCTAAGTGTGGTAGGTGTGTCCAACAATATATCCCACTCTTGGGACATAATTACTTCTGTAAGGGATGTTTCATGGTCCAAGTACTTGTGCATGGTCCATGTGCCTTAGATGATACCTTATGAAAGGCATGTGTCATGGTTTAAGGTTCTATGCATGGCCTACAATCCATAGAAGCATTGTTGAGGGGATAAGCCCCTTGTTTTTAACCTTGAATATTGTCATGGTAAAAATACAAGTCATTAGCATCTCAAATAATTGTTTATGAGAGAAACTAGATGTATTTATGGTTTTCAAAACCTTATAATTGTACATGTATACCACCCTTGGGAAATCGATACCTTACGAAAGGCATGTGTCATGGTTTAAGGTGTTATGCATGGACTACAAGCCATAGAAGAATCGTTTAGGACCTAAGCCCCTTGTTTTTTACCTTGAATGTTGTTACACGGCCATGTCCTTTTTGACCCCTTTAATAATTACGAGAGTTAGAATTTAGATTTTATAAGAATTACAAGTTATAGATCTTAAGGGTTAGGACATAGGAGTTAAGGGTTAGGAATTATACTTATTAGAGGTTAGGGGTTATAAGATTTATAAGAGATAATGCTTAGGGGTTGTGGTTTTTGTTGGTTTTATGGGTTATATGGGTTATTAGGGATAGTTAGAGGCTATCTTGGTTAAATATTAATGACAATATTGATTAATATTGCTAGCACTTAGGGATTAGTTGTTAAGGTTTTCTATTTATAATTGTTAGTGGTTAGGTGTTATAGGTTGTATGGGTAACTGGTTTAAGGCCAGTGAAGGGTGATATGGGTTAAGAATAGAGGTAAATGATTATGATTCTAAGGGTTAATAATGGGGCTTAAATAAGTTAGGGGTTAAATTTCGAAGGGGATATGGGAATTGGGGTTTATATGATATTGGAAATTATATAGGTAATGTATTATAGCGGTTAGGAATTATATTTGATAGTGGTGATAATGATTATGAGGGATGTTCATTGTAGGGTTTAGGGGTTATATATTTTAAGGGTTACAGGGGTGATAATTGTTAATGGCCATAAGAGTTTTAAGGGTTGGGTATAACGGGTTATTTAGGGTTCATATTTATCCATTATAACCACCAGCCCCAAAACCCCTAAACTTTACCACCATTGATTCTTATAACACATAATGCACACCATGTAACCCCTATAACCCATATTATTGTTGTAGTGTAGTCCATATAACCCTGAAAAAACTACCCTCTAAAACACCCAATTGCTAACATATATTCCCTAACTCTTACAACTCTTAAAGCCTAACCCTTACCAACAACAATACATATAACACTTAACCTATAGTTTATCTTATAACCCTTAAACCCTAATCATCAAACATAAAACACCAAATGTGAAACACTCATAACCCTTTAGACCTAACCCTATTACCCTTAATCAATAACCCATCTAAACCCTTAAGAACTATAACACCTAAACCCTATCTCATAACTCCTAATTCCTCCAAACATTAACGCGTATCAACCCTAATAATCCCTTATAAGCCTTGAAACATATAACATTTATCTCAAAAAACATGATAATCCTTAAACCATATAACCCCTAATCCCTAGCCTACATAACTTGTACAATGTTTATCTTCAATTTAAACCCTATACTTGCTAATGTATACCATACAAACCCTAAAAACTAACCCTTAACCCCTAACTTCTAACCACTACACCATATAACACTCTTATCCAACCTCACAATTATAACATATTTCCCTTGTAATACTTAAGTCTTATCACTCCCACCAATATTAAACCCTATAACCATACACACCAACTCCCTAACCCCTCCTAATACATAACCCTTGTAACCTAAATAACTAACCCTTCTGAGTAATATTTGAGTCTAGAAACCCTTCCATATCGTCAAGGCATGCGAACAATCTACCCATGTCAAATTTCAGTGCATACAGAAACATTTTGAAATAATTTCAACGTTGGCCCCATTCACAAGTTATTATTGCCCATCATGTACTCTATCCCTAGTATAATGTATTTTATCTATTTCCTTTAAAATATGATCGAGACGCATGTCCCCGCATCTAGTACTGAAAGGGAATGCAATAACATCGATAAAGAAGTACTTGATTAATCCCAAAATCTTCAATATCAGTTATTTCTTGTCTTTGTATCTTGCTCTCATCTAAGTACTCTTTTTCTCCATAAAGAGTATTAATACAAAATCATTATTAAATAGGAAATCTCATCTATTGCCTTCTTCTCAGCACGACCAAAATCATGGGCCTAATTGGCATGATGTTGGTTTTGAACGACACATACGATGAATATAAAGAGTGGGTGTGTGAGTGATCTTTGAGTCTGGAAACCCTCCCATATCGTCAAGGCATGTGAATTGTTTATCCATGTCAAATTTTGGTGCATACAAAAACATTTTGAAAATATTTCAATGTTGGCCCCATTTACAGGTCATAGTTGCTCATCATGTACTCTATCCCTAGTACATTTTGAAAGAATTTCAATGTTGGTCCCATTCACAGGTTATTATTTCCCATCATGTAATATATCCCTAGTACAATGTCTTTTAGCTATTTCCTTTAAAATACAATCGAGACGCATGTCCCCACATCTTGTACTGCAAGGGAATGCAATAACGTCAATAAAGAAGTACTTGATTAATTGCAAAAGCTTCAATATAAGTCATTTCTTGTCTTTATTTTTTCTCTCATCTAAGTACTCTTTCGCTCCATAAATAATATTAGTACAAAATCATTATTTAAATATGAAATCTCATATATTGCCTTCTTCTCGCCACGACCAAAATCATGGGAATAATTGGCATGATGTTGATTTTGAATAACATAGATGATGAATATAAAGATTGGGTGTGTGAGTGATCTTTGAGTCTGGAAACCCTCCCATATTGTCAAGGCATGTGAACTATCTATCCATGTCAAATTTCAGTTCATACATAAATAGTTTGAAAGAATTTCAACATTGGCCCCATTCACACGTTACCATTTTCCATCATGTACTCTATCCCTAATACAATGTATTTTAGCTATTTCCTTTAAAATACGATCGAGACGCATGTCCTCACATCTATTACTACAAGGGAATGCAATAGCGTCGATAAAGAAGTACTTGATTAATCGCAAAAGCTTCAATATCAATTATTTCTTGTCTTTGTTTTTTGCTCTCATCTAAGTATTATTTTTCTGCATAAAGAATATTAGTACAAAATCATTAATTAAATATGAAATCTCATCTATTGCCTTCTTCTCACCATGACAAAAATCATGGGCCTAATTGGCATGATGTTGGTTTTGAACGACACAGGCGATGAATATAAAGAGTGGGTGTGTGAGTGATATTTGAGTCTGAAAACCCTTCCATATCATCAAGGCATGTGAACAGTCTATCCATGTCAAATTTTGGTGCATACAAGAACATTTTGTAAAAATTTCAATGTTGTCCCCATTCACAGGTCATTATTTCCCATCTTGTTCTCTAGCCCTAGTACAATGTCTTTTAATAGTTATTTCCTTTAAATTCAACCGAGAAAATTAAAACAAAACAAGGACGAGATGGGTCAATATATAGACTGGGTGTTTGAGTAATATTTGAGTCTGGAAACCCTTCCATGTCAAGGCATGTGAACAGTCTATCCATGTCAAATTGCAATGCATACAGAAACATTTTGAAATAATTTCAACGTTGGCCCCATTCACAGGCCATTGTTCTCAATCATGTACTCTAGCCCTAATACAATGTCTTTTAATAGTTGTTTCCTTTAAAATTCGACCGAGAAAATTAAAAAAAAATGAGGACGATATGGGTCGATATATAGAGTGGGTGTGTGAGTAATATTTGAGTCTGGAAACCATTCCATATCATCAAGGCATGCGAACAGTCTATCCATGTCAAATTTAAGTGCATACAGAAACATTTTGAAAGAATTTCAACATTGGCCCCATTCACATGTTATTGTTTCCCATCATGTACTCGATCCCTAGTACAATGTCTTTTATCTATTTCCTTTAAAATATGATCGAGACGCATGACGTCCCCGCATATAGTACTACAATGGAATGTAATAACGTCAATAAAGAAGTACTTGATTAATTGCAGAAGCTTCAATATCAATTATTTCTTGTCTTTGTTTTTTTCTCTCATCTAAGTACTCTTTTGTTCCATAAAGAATATTAGTACAAAATCACTATTTAAATACGAAATCTAATCTATTTCCTTCTTCTCACCGCGACCAAAATCATGGGCCTAATTGGCATGATGTTGGTTTTGAACAACACAGAGGATGAATATAAAGAGTGGGTGTGTGAGTGATCATTGAGTCTGGAAATCCTCCCATATTGTCAAGGCATACAAACAATCTATCCATGTCAATTTTTGGTGCATACGGAAACATTTTCAAAAAACTTCAACGTTGGCCCTGTTATAGCGCAATTTGTACTTGTCCAAAACCAAAAGCAAGTGGATACTAAATTGGCAAAACAAGGAGGATGTCCTATCACTGTCACATTAATAAGACACCTCTTTCTATTTAGGAGTGGTACCCCAAGGGAGACGTCCCCATTGACCTAGGGGTTTGAGAAGGTTAAGGAAAAAGTAGTAAGTAAGTCCCACCCCTCTCATAGGTCACTCTGATCAAAAGTTCCAAGGTTTTAATGACATGAAGCAAAATAATATTTAAGTGTACCTGCCCAGAACAAGACAACAAGAAAAGAGATGTTATTTGCAAGTACCATATGATGTCATTGCTTCATAAAACCATAGACTTTTGAAAAATGAACAAGCTTATATAAAACTGAAGCAATACAAATATTTATAACAGAAATGTATATTTAGCAACAACTACACAATTATACCTCACTAATTCTTCAAGAATGACAAGAAATAATATCCTAAAATTGACAGAATGATAACAGATGTCAGAAGTAATAATGGCAACATACAATCAGTTTTTTATCTTTCTTTTAGGATGAATTTGTTGTTGTTATAGATGGTTATAGAAATTGTTTGCAACAGAAGCAAATTAGTTAGTAAGTTAGTCTAATCTAAAGTTAGAAAGAGTTTGTAAAAGTCTTAGTGAAGATGGTTTAAGAGTTGTTTTGGTCAATCAATCACTTGCAAGGAGTGAACTAGTGCCTTTTAGGGTAATGGAGTCAAAGTTTGCAGCGACAATTCTTAGAGGAAAAAAACAAATGATAATAGCTGAACTAAAGTCAAAGGGTGAGATGATTGAGGTGTTAGTAAACTAAGGCCTTAATATCTAAAACCCTAGAAGGAAAAAATGCTAGAAAGTAGGTTGCCCTAGGCCCTAGCGATTAACTTCTTCTTTAGATCAAGCTTGAAATAAAATGTATGAAGCTAATGAAGCAATTCTACTAGAGTGCTACAAAGGTAGGGCTCTAGTATATTCTTCAAGGGATATGTTCTCTAGCAAAATCAAGTAGGTGGAAAATTATAAAGAAAAAGACAATAACATGTGTTTTTTCTCCTAGGGTTTCAAACTAGCAGTTTCATAATATTTAGAAATGAACAAGAAAAAGTACCATAACCATTCAAAATAAATGAAGAATTGCATATTTTACTTACTTCATCAAGCATAATCTAGCCACAAAACCCTAGTTGAATACTTTCCACCATGAAAATGCCAAAATACACCAAAAATAGCCTCTCCAAGAAGTTGTGCACTAGTTAGTTTTAGCCAAGTTCCCTTAATAAGGGACGAATTTCAGACCTCACACTTGTGTGAGTGAAAGATGATCAAAAAATGAGAGTCTTAACTCTCTATTTATACAATAATCATGACCTTTAATTACGATTTAGGTCAAAATAAGGTCGACATGTCCAGTTTACATCAAAAATCCAGTTTTACATAAAATTAACAATTCAAAACCCTAATTTGTCTTTTAGGGATGACATCATGTCCCTATTAGGGTGGCGTTAGGCCCCATCATGGAACGCTAGGCCTCATAAATAAGACGTTGGGCCTCAAAAGGCCTCAAAATCTTCCACACGTGCCAACCAAGTCGTTCTCATGCCAAAACCCTAACTGGATGATGTCAAGGCTCAATATGATAACGTCAGAGGCCTTCAAGGGCCAATGTCATGGTGGAAGGGCAAGACCCCTCTAGGTCCAGGCCTACCAAAGTGTCTCTGGTGTAATTTCCTCCCTTTTCTCCGGTGCAAGCCTCTGGTGTGTCCCTCTACCCCTTGTTGAGGTCAGAGCATCCATCTAGTGGGATTTTATCCCCATGGAGGTCTGAACTAATAATCTCCCCATATGTACATGTCCGTCGGGTATGGTCCTACAGCAACAAAAAGTACTCCCTCCATGGTCTCATAAGTCACAGAGACCATAGAAATTTCAATCACATCTAATAATCAAGTTACCCAAATATGTGCATCAAACCCTTCTTTACCCAGAAAAATGCTCAAGGACATTATCCAATTTAACAATCCAGGTTTGGAGAGGGTCTAAGGATGTCCTATTGGGATAATCCTCCTCAAGTTTGGGGTGTTTCCCAGGTGAAGACCAATCTAGGTCATGTATATGCATGAGATGGTGTAGGGAATGTTTGGGCAAGAGCAGCAGTGATAACAGGGAAATGTAGGTCTTACATGTGGGTGACTCTGTAGAGGGCGAGCTCCACCTTGTCATGGATGACATTGTTTCCTATCCCATTCAATGCATTTTACTCTTTGTCTTATTTCTTTTTCATTTTCAAGAGAATAGTTGGAGGACACTGTCCTGGCATGGTGACCAGTGGTGACAGTGTTACCCACAAGCATTTCATGGAAATGAGAATGTTGGCTCGTGATGAGACCCCCTTTCTCTTGGTTATGCCACCAAGAGACACTACCCTGGTTTGGTGACCAAATGGATGGCAGTTTCATACCACTACATTCCCATGGACCTAATAGGTTGCCTCATGATGAGACCTCTTATCCACCAACTAGATCTTGAGTTTTATTTTATTTTACAAGTCCGCTTTTCTTGTTGAGAATAATTTTATTGCTTTCTCGAGGATCCCTGGGAGAAACATATCAAGGTTTCATTTTGTCTTTTAACTTTTTCCAACTACTTTTACCCTCAGGGCCTTTAACCCCTTCTTCCCACAAGGCAAGGCACAACCCTTACTAGCTTGGCAAACCCAATGCCTGAACCAATGTGGGGGAACGATGAGAGGGATAATGATGAAAAGTGGTAAGTATGGAAGGAATGGACGATGATGTTGCATAGACCCACCCATTAGAAACTCATCCCTAATGGAAGCAACTTACTAGGGAACTTTGTCATCCCCCTAGGTATGGACAAGTTAAAGAGCATAATTTCCAAGCAAACATCATGAAACAAAAGAGAATTCAGTGCACATATTCAAATGTTTTGAGAATCAGAGTGACACATACCATGATAGCCGGACTCATTACCTCATGGAGCAAGATCCACTGTTTCTTCAGAACCAGGCTGATGGGATGGATTTTGCTGTTGCTGATAGATAGGAGACGTTGAAGAAAATATGGGCCCTCCAGGGCCAAGCTCAAATCATATTGCTCTCGATACTCCATATCTAGGACCTATGGGCCTCAAGACATAATATCCTTAGTTATCCCTAGGATAGGGGATAAATTCTGGATCCAACTCGGGGACATGTGCTCACTGTAGATCACATGATAACCTCAGCATCTCTGGCATGACCTATGATCTGCTAGATCTAAAAAAAAATGATTAGAAATATTTTGGGGTGGTGATATCACCCCTGGATCATATATGATACAATGAAATGAAAGCAATCATATATACATATGGAAATGAAATCACAACTACACTACTCTAACATGATATGCATATGGTATATGTAAGGTA
>SNQJ01S0042689.1:0-13426 GCA_010110895.2 Picea sitchensis
CAGCTACCTCCACAAACACAATAGAAGAGGTGTTTTTTCAAGAGTGAGACGCCCAGCATAGTAGTGACCTATGGCACAAATAATATTATATGGCTTTGAGCCAAGGCACTGAGGATCTGCTGGGAGAAGAGACGAAGAGAGTATTGGGATGCAGTTGGACTAGCTCCTGTGTAGGCATTCCCCTTCAAGAGTTATTTAGCATTATCCTTTTTTATTAATAACAAAATATCTACATCACATTCTTTAGAAAAGGTTCATCATCTTTCACTATAAATTTGTCCATAGTCTTCTAGCATTAATATACTTCTATTTACAAACTAGGGGAAACAAGGGTATTACAAGGACACAACTAAGATGCATCAACAATTTCCATACGTATTCTAGAACTTCTAGATGAAGTTTCATGAGCATGTGTATGCAGTGCCCCATTTGTCTTTGACTATTGAGACAAACTAGACATTATTGTTTCAAGGAATTTGTTTACAAATTACTTGATTTATTGACTAATATTGTGATGATGAAACTTTAACTTCTAATTATCTAATTGGGTTTTAAATGATGATTACTAAATGGGTTTATCTAAAAGTTTGTATGATAACATCGATGAATTAAATTACCATTGATATGTTGCAATTGATGATATTGATTTATATGATCTAAATAAATTGAAATGAAAATCTTGGATACATTAACTTGCATATACTACTGACGGTTTTCCTAGTGTGACAGGAAACTGCAAGTAGATATTGACATAAGATTGTGTTAACATTATATTGGACTCCAAATTGAGTAAGGATACCCAAAAATGTTATATAATTAATGTTATGCTTTGATTTTGATTATGGAATTATTTGATGCATTGATTGTAGTGTGTCCAGGCACATGGAACATGCTTGTTGATCGATCCACATATGGGTAATGGGGTTGCATAGAAGTGTACTGGGTAACATCGGGGAAGAGGGAACAACATTCATGTTACTACCTACTAGCACTCATTTATATGGCCTAAGTTGAAAATCAAGGGACATTTTTACTTGGAAGTTGCACATTGTCATGAGGGTACACCGTGAATTTGGTCACTCACAAGGTTTGGATGAGGGGTGTGCAATAAGGTGATAACCTTATTCCTTAGTGAGCATTAGTTTCTCAACAAAGGGAAACAAAGATGATGATCTAGATTTTATGTGCAGAACGAAATGAATACAGATTATTATCAAAATATGCTTAACACAAAATAATAAATATACAATAAAATTGGTTTCTATGCAATAAGGAAATAAGTTGAAACTGTAAAATGCAATGAAAACAAGCTTGCTAGAATGGTGGCGGCTTATCTCTGAGAAGAGATGTGACGGATGCACTCATTTTCCAGAATATTATTACAATGAGGCTCCCAAGGCCTTTTTACAATAAACAGGAATGTCAAAAACCCTAGACATCCAAAAACCTAACCCTAGGAGATGAAGCACTAAAAGTCACGTCGGCCCCGTTCGGGTAAGTTAATACATGAACTTCCCGGGGTCCTAAATTTTGCATACGATCTTCGTTTTAGGCGCACGATAACCCGTTGGAAATGTATATCCGAGGAATACACATTTTTCTTGTGGAGAAGCTATGCTTCTTTACTGTGGCGAGCCTTAAAAACGTTGTTTAGGACCTCAAAATGGTCCCGGAAGTCAGGTACCCGAAAACTAGGGAAAAATCGTCGAATTGGAAAACTGCCAAAATGATCCAGTTGGAATGGGTGGGAGGCCACTGACATCCATCTGGATCAATCCTCCCCCCTTAGGAATCAATGGTCTCCATTGCGTTGAGTGCCCCCATTAGATGAGGAAATTTCTGTTGAATTTGGGCCCGGGTGAACCACTTGCCTTGGTGTAGGAGTTGCTTTGCTTTAACAAGTCAATAAAGTTGGATCCTTTGCTGGTGAGTGCCCTTGACCTGTTTTCCCACAATCTAATCACTAGATTCTTGTTGTATGCAGTCGGGGTTGATCTTTGTTGGTGTCAGTTGTTTTGTTATCTCTGAGGTGTCCAATAATTGTGGGAAATAAGGTCGAAGGAGATCCACGTTGAACACTGGGTGTAGGCCAAGGAAAGGAGGAATGTTGAGCTCAAAAGAATTATCACCCACAACCTTGGTGATGGTGTACGGACCATAACAGAGTGGTTGAAGCTTCCGATGGGGTCCGGTAAGGCATTCTTTCTGCAAATGCAACCAAACTTTGTTGCCCACCTAAAACTTATGTGGCACTCGGTGTTGATCATGGTGTTGCTTGTACTTGTCATTGGACTTTTGTAGGATATCCTAAACCTATTGGCAGATGTGTTGGATCTACTCAATGAAATGGGTGGCTTAATCAGCTTTAGTTGGAGCAGGAGATGAGTCGATCGAGTTGACCTCAAGGGGTAGTGCAACATTTATGGGACCCAATGGTTGGAATCCCAACCCCACCTGAAAGGGGTTGTGTCTAGTTGAGCTATGCAGGGCTCAGTTGTGGCTATGCTAGAAATAGGGAAGAATCTCATCCCATGCGCGAGGGTGCTTGGAATTATACATGCACAGGATATGCACGATCATTCGATTTATGACCTCTGTTTGGCCATCTGTCTAGGGGTGGAAGGTTGTGGATTTGTTGAGCTTGGTGTCCAGTGGTGACTAGAGGCTCGACCAGAATGTGTTGAGAAATCGATTGTCACAATCTGAGACAATGGTTTGTGGGATTCAATAATGTACCTTGACTCGTTCAAATAAGATCTTGGCAGTGACCTCTATTATGATGTTCTTCTTGCAGGCGACCAGAATCGTCGTCTTAGAAAAGTGATCAACAACCACAAAAACACAATCATTTCCCCGCTTGGTGGATGGAAGGCCTAACATGTAGTTCAAGGAGATGGATAACCATGGCCTGTCAGGAGTAGGAAGAGGGGTTTACAAGCCCTATTTCTTAGTGGTCGGTTTGGCAATAGCGTAGGCAGTGCAGGACCTGATATACTTGTTGACCTCCTGTCAAAGTTTCAGCCAGTAGAAATGTTTTTGCAGCATTGTCACTGTATTTTCGATGTTGAGGTGTCCTACCACCTGACTGTAGTGGGCTTCCCAAATAAAATTCGCTCGCTTGCTTGTTGGAACGCAGATATGGCCCAGATGGCACAACATCCTATCCTGAAGATGGAAATTAGCGAAAACTACGTTTGAGCCCAACATTTGGTAGGTGGTGGAAAAGTTCGGGTCTGTCTCATAGAGTTGGGTCCATCCAGAGGTCTCATGGTCGCAAGAGTCTAGCACCGTGGTGAGTATCCTGAATGGTGGTCTACTAAGGAAATCAACGACGTGGTTGGTGATTCTTGTTTTATACTTGATTTTGAGGTGGAATTGTTGCAAATATGTGGACCACTTCTAATGGTGATCATTTTGCAGTTTTTCTTGTGCCTGCATGAACCAAAGTGGCTTATGATCAGTGTGGATGATTGTCTCCTTCCCAAGAATGTAATGTCTCCATTGGCGACAAGCTTGCACAATGGAGTACATTTCTTTGTCATAAGCAGGGTACTTATGGACAACATCTTATAGTGTCTCACTATGATAGGCCATGGGGTGATCGTACTGAGTGAGAACGATGCCTGCACCATAGTATGAATCATTTGTCTCGATCTCAAAGGGTTGTTGCAGGTCCGATAGTGAAAGTGTTCGGGTTGAACACAAACGCTGCTTCAAATCATCAAACGCTTATTATTGGGACCAACCCCACACAAATTTTGCCTTACCACCACCCCTATTTACTTGACTGAGGGCACATGCAATATGGGAGAATCACAACACAAACTTGTGGTAGAAATTGGCAAGGCCCAAGAAGATTTGAAGCTCAATGAGTGTGGTTGGGGCTGGCCAGTCACGAACGACTTGGATCTTGGTTGGATCCACATGTACACCATGTTGATCAATGATGTAGCCTAGTTAATGGACCTTGTCCATGCCAAAGGATCATTTTTCCAAGTTGGCGTATAGCTTGTGTTGTCGCAAGGTGTGCAGAACTTGTTGAATATGCTGCAAGTGTTATGCCCACGTCTTGCTAAAAATGAGAATGTCATCCAGATATACCACTACAAAAGTATTGGTGAATGGTCACAGGGTATCATCCATCATCCTCATGAAAGTGGCTGGAGTGTTTGTCAAGCCAAAGGGCATGANGTTGAATATGCTGCAAGTGTTATGCCCACGTCTTGCTAAAAATGAGAATGTCATCCAGATATACCACTACAAAAGTATTGGTGAATGGTCACAGGATATCATCCATCATCCTCATGAAAGTGGCTGGAGTGTTTGTCAAGCCAAAGGGCATGAACAACCATTCGAAAATACCTTCCTTTGACTTGAAGGTAGTCTTCCATACATATGTATGTTCTATCGGGACCTGGTGGTAGCCAGACTTCATATCAATCTTACTGAAGTATTTGGCACCTGTGAGATGATCAAGGAGGTCATCAATTCGGGGAATCGGGTACCGGTTTCTAACTATGATTTTATTCAGGGCCCAATAATTAATGCAGAGTCACCATGTTCCATCTTTATTTTGTACCAACGTGATTGGGCTCATGCAAGGTGATGAGTTGGGATGGATGTGCCCCTCATGGAGCAATTCTTGGATCTACCACTTGATCTCCTCATTCTATAACAAAGAGCAGTGGTAGATTGTCCCATTAGGCAGCAGTGCATCGGGGGTCAGATCGATGGGGTGCTTGACTTGATAGTGCAGAGGTACCCTGATAGGTGAGGAGAAGATATCTGAGTATACTTCCACAACCTTATCCACTTTCTTCTGTTGTGTGGAGAGGTCAGCCACGAAGACCCTAGATGTGGTTGTGATATTTGGCACATTCTGAGAGTTAATCAAGAAGACAAACTTCCCCATCTGAGAGATGACCTTATTGCATTGCTTGGGAGAGATCAAGGAAATAGCACTAGGTGGGACTGCCTCTGCTATCCTTTACAATTTCTTGTTCAAAATAATAATAACATTGTGAGGCCTAGACTCATATACAACATGTTGTTTCCATAAATATGGTTGGCTGAAAAGAACATTACAAACTTTAAGAGGGGAAACATCGCACATTAGCTCATATTTGAAGGGCTTGATGTCATATGACAGGTGACATTGTTGGTTGATGCGGATGTCGCTTCCTTGGCGGAGCCATTCGATGGTGTAGAGTTGTGGGTGCGGCATTCTCGGTAGGGCAAGTCGCTTGAAAACCTTTGTTGATATGAGGTTGTTTTGACTACTGCTATCAACAATGAAGTGAAACGGGGTACCCTTCACCCACATCTGTGAATGAAAAAGGCGCTCGCCTTCCTTTGGGTCGTCTAGTTCACTGGGATAGAGCTTGGTGGTAGAAATGGTAGCACTGGGTTTTGCATCAATAATCTGTCTCCCCCTTTTTGGTTCTGACTTAGAGTCGAAACCCACATCTAATTCAGAGGCTTTCACCTCAACCACCAACAATTCCTTTGAGCGGTAATCACCATTGTTATGCCAAGGGCTCTTATGGAAGTCACACCACTTCCTGGTGTCTTTATTTGTCTTTCTGGTGTCCTTCTTTTCTTGCAGCCTGGACTGGTTGTCCTGAGGATGTTCATATTTTCTTTGTCCTTTGTTTTGCAGGTTGGGGCCGCCCTTTCTTGCTTTTTACTGTGAGGGGTTCCCAGACCCAAATTGTCGTGTCTTTTGTTTGAGCTTCTGCTCGATTTTGATGGCATATTGGTAGGTCACGCCCAAGGATGAGATGTCCAAAAACTCCATTTCGACATGGATGTATCTATGCAGACCATCGTGATGCTTGAGCACCATATGTCGCTCAGAATCTTTGATACCCAGCTTGGTGCGCAATGTATGGAAAATATTTGTGAACTCGGGCACTGCTTGGTCTCTTTCCTGCCGCTGTGTGGTCCATTTTGTATACAGGTCGTCATAACTTCCAAAAGGGTAGTATTGTTCCTTAATAGCATCCTTGAAGGACTCCCAGGTGTCCACGACTGTAAATAATGAGGGTTCATTTGTTTTCTTCTGTTCAAAGAAAGTTTCCCACCAATATTTGGCATGGGGAATGGCTTTGAGGAGCACAAAACTAATATTTTCTCTATTCGAGAAGTTTTGGACAGAGAAATACCCTTCTAGCAGATTCAACCATTTTTCTACAACATCTGCATCTATCTGACCTTCAAATATAGGAATATCGAAGTTGATTTGTACCTTGAACAGGGCGGCACCTCCGTTTGAGGAAGATGCGTCACCTGTTGGTAGTCACCAAAGGATTTGCGCAAAACTATCCATCATTTCGTTCCTCTATTGCATTAGGGATTCCTATAGCAACATTTTGAATAGATCTCCTGTCCCGTCATCTTTCTTTTCTCCCGCCATGAGAGATCGCTTGGGCGTGCGAGAGCGTTTTTCCTCAAGAGAAACAAGCTCGAGACCCAATTCTTTGTACCTTGACCTCATTGGGGACATGAATTAAGAACAACGAGGAGAAGACTGCTCTGATACCATTGATCCAGATTTTATGAGCAGAATGAAATGAATACAGATTATTATCAAAAGATGCTTAACACAGAATAACAGTAAAATCGGTTTCTATTCAATAAGAAAATAAGTTGAAACTGTAAAATGTAGCGGAAACAAACTTGCTAGAATGGTGGTGGATTATGTCTGAGAAGAGATGTTACAACTACGCTCATTTGCCATAATATGATTACAATGAGCCTCTCAAGGCCTTTTAACAATAAACAGGAATGTCAAAAACCCTAGACATCCAAAAACCTAACCCTAGAAGATGAAGTGCCAAAAGTCATGTGGGTTCCATTTGGGTAAGTTAGTACATCAACTTCCTGGGGTCGTAACTTTTGCATACGATCTTCGTTTTAGGTGCACGATAGCCCATTGTAAATGTATATCCAAGGAATACACTTGTTGACTGTGGTGATCCCTAAAAATGTTGTTTTAGGGCCTCAAAACAGCCCCGAAAGTTAGGGACCCAAAAACTAGGAAAAAAACATCGAACTGGAAAGTTGCCAAAATGAGCTAGTTGGAATAGGTGGGAGGCCACCGACATCCATCTGGATCAGATGAGTTAACAATATCTCCACTATTTCTTCATTTCCCCACCAAGAAAATTTGGATACTTGAAGGGCATGTGAAGCATGGCACCCTTGGAAATACAAAAAAGGTAATTCTTGAAGGGAATGAGAAACATGGCACCTTTAGTATCATTTATGAATTGTCAAAATTACAGTGAAAGAATGTTAAATTGAAAGTATAAAAGAGAATTAGTTTGGTATGCATAATTATTTAGTGAAAAAACAATCATATAGTCTATGCATTTTACTTAAAAATGAAATGCTAAATTAAATTATAGTAACATAAATAACATATAATAAAAATTAGTATATCATAACACGATAGATGATCTAGTTTATTAAAGATAATAAGAAGGATAAATATAAATTATGAAAGTGTGTATGAAATGAAAATAAAATAATTATTAATTAACTAAAACTAATTACTAGTGCATCCTTAAATAAAGGAGAGGAAATAAGAACAAGAATTCGAATTCAAATAGAAGTGTGGAAAAAGAAAAGTGGGTTGGGAGAAGATAAAGTGAACTAATAAATAACTAAAACTAGTAACTCCATGTGCAACCACTAAAATAGGAAGTGATGAAAAGATAAGGGAACACTTATGAATGAAAATATGAAATGTGGGAGTTGGGGTGAGGATAATTTATTATTTTATATTTTTAAAGAAGTAATTACATGTGCACTTGTGTATATGAGTGACATATGGTTGGGTGAATATTAAGTAAATAATAATTTAGTAAAATACATTATTTGTATGGATTGGACAAGTAAAATACATTATAATTCCAATGTCCTTTAGAACTTAGACCCTTGAGTCCGAGTGTATCCAAGATCCAAAATGATATCACCAATGTGCGCATTCACCTCATTGTCTTCCTAGTACGCATGGATTATCGCAATGTACTCTTCTAGAGGTTGCATGGCTTCCATTGCTTGCAGAGGGACTGAGCTTGCATGGAAGCGACAAGGAGAATGGTGAAGCTTCCCCCAGAAAAGACCGAAATGCAACTAAGAACATAGTCATGATTAAACCAGAGACAGAGCTGGAGCCAAAGGCATAAAATGAAATGAACCATAGATAGCACCGGTGTCATGCTTATCCTTTGAGCAATCATCAAGATAGGAAGAGCCAAGGGTACAAGAAGTCGAAATCCTCTTGTTGTCATGAATGACAACTTAGATGTGGTCCGTCCAGAGTGCGTCCGACCGTACTTACCATTTTCTCCAAAAAAATTGAATTGAGAAGCCATGTATCTAACCTGATCTACCACGCGTGGAAACTGCATGCCTGACAGGACATGAAATGCATCCACTTTTAACCATCGTCACTCCAGGTGACACTCAATCCGATGTACTTGCTATATATTATTTAGGCAATTGTAATTGTTTTTTTTTTTTAATTTAGATGGGAGTGTGATGAATTAAACTCTCTATATATTATTTAGGCAATTGTAATTGTTTTTTTTTTTAATTTAGATGGGAGTGTGATGAATTAAACTCTTTAATTTAAATACTAGTATTATAAATTAGAAATTTTGATAGTATTCATATAGGAAGAATATTGGAAACACATGTTTTTATTGAAACTATAACTAATTGTTATTACAATAAACCATTACAGTGCTCATTGAAAATTGTACTTTGTAATCAATTTCTTATTTCTTCGTTCATTGCTCCATGCTTGTTTTTTGCATGCCACTGATTTCTTATTTGAATGTTGTCGTTGTTGTTGCTTTCCTGTTCATGTTGTTGCAGTTTGCACGTTTGGGTTTCTGCAATCGCGATTGGAACAACATCTTTCCTGGAAGAGTGGTTGTTGCTTGTTTCTTTCTTTGTTGTATGATGTTTATTGTTGCTTGATTCAACTTTGCAGGGTTCTGGTCTTGCGTCTTCACTTGGGCCTTTTGGTGCTTCTTAGCTGGGTTATTATTTGGTGCTTGTTCTTGTTTTCCCAGGGTTTGCAATGTTGGGATGTTACATATGCGGTTGGATCTCTGGTTACATTTTTTTGCACTGGAGTTTGCATAGAATACTATTAAGATAAAATAACAGACTAAAGAATTGCAGGTGATGTAAATTGCATATGTTATGCGTTGAAGCAGAGTTTGTCAGCCTCAAATATATTTCATAGCTACCGATGTTTTTTCCATGGATTCTGTGTTACTATGGTTTCATAGCTATGAGAATGCCTTTTGTTGTGTGGGAGATATAGTTGTTATCTCCCTTTTACTTTCATGTTGTAAACTGCATTTGACTCTAGTTTATCGCGTTTATGTGGTCATTATGAGCGACCGTCGTTCGATTGCATACTTAGCGAGTTTTATGGATGCGGCTTCGCGAATAGGTTCTATCGAACTATGACAGGTCGTGTTCGGTGTATACATTAGCTTTCCCAAATTAGTTTTCTTTAAAAGAAGGCCTCCTGAACAAAAGAGAATGCAATTTATGAAATTATAGGTTTCCTGGACAGCATAAGTCAAATTGGGATTATTAATATAAAATAACAAACTAAAGAATTGCAGGTGATGTAAATTGCATCTGTTATGCGTTGAAGCAGAGTTTGTCGGCCTCAAAATATATTTCATGGCTGCCTATGTTTTTTCCATGGATTTTGTGCTACTATGGTTTCATAGTTATGAGATTGCCTTTTGCTGCGTGGGAGATATAGTTGTTCTCTCCCTTTTACTTTCATGTTGTAAATTGTGTTTGACTCTAGTTTCTCGCGTTTTTGTGGTCATTCCAAGTGACGACGATTCGATTGCATACTTAGCCAGTTTTATGGTCGCGGCTTTGTGAATAGGTTCTATCAAACTATGACAGGTTGTGTTCGGTGTATACATTAGCTTTCCCAAATTAGTTTTCTTTAAAAGAAGGCCTCCTAGACAGAAGAGAATGCAATTTATGAAATTATAGGTTTCCTGGACAACATAAATCAAATTGGGCTTATTAAGATAAAATAACAGAGTAAAGAATTGCAAATGATGTAAATTGCATCTATTACGCGTTGAAACAGAGTTTGTCGACCTCAAAATCTATTTCATAGTTGTCGATGCTTTTTCCATGGATTATGTGTTACTATGTTTCATAGTTATGAGATTGCCTTTTGCTGTGTGGGAGATACAGTTGTTCTCTCCCTTTTACTTTCCTGTTGTAAACTGTGTTTGACTCTCATTTCTCGCATTTCTATGGTCATTCCGGGTGACCACCATTCAGTTTCATAATTAGGCAGTTTTATGGACACAGCTTCGGGAATATGTTCTATCAAACTATGACAAGTTGTGTTCGGTGTATACATTAGCTTTCCTGAAATAGTTTTCTTTAAAAGAAGGCCTCGTGGACAGAAGAGAATGAAATTTATGAAATTATAGGTTTCCTGGACAACATAAGTTAATGATCATGGGTTCTCGGGGTGGCAGGTTGAAAATTGGGCTTATGTTGTTCTGTGCCCTGCAAATAGCACGAAGAGTTCCACGATCATTCCGACCGACTACAGTTCGGTTCCATACTTAGCCAGTTTTATGGACGCAGCTTTGTAGATAGTTTGTATTGAACTATGGTGTATACATTAGCATTTCCACATTAGTTTTCTTTAAAATAAGGGCTCTTGGACAGAAGACATTGAAATTTATCAAATTATAGGTTTCTTAGACAACATAAATTAAACATAGGAAATATGTAATTTTATAAAGTAGATATATAAAGCATGCACAGAGCCCTCATCCCATACTTAGCCAGTTTTTGCATCGCGGGTTCTCGGGGTAGGCGGCTGAAAATTGACAATCGGGCTTGCGGACTATTTGAATTTGAAGGGCATCATGTCCAAAAAAATTAGCATTATCAAAATAGTTTACTTTGCGTACATTCTACATACCCTGGTGGACAAAAAACACAAAAAAAATAGTAAGCATTTTTTGGATCGTGGGTTCTCGAGGTGGCGGGCTCTAAGTTCAGTCTCTGTTGTTATGTGTCCTACAAATAGCACGGAGAGTTTTGCGATATACAAATTGACAATCGGACTTGCGGACTATTTGAATTTCAAGGGCTCATGCAAAAAAACTAGCATTCTCGAATTACTTTTCTTTACGTACGTTTTACATACGCTCGTCGACAAAAACAAAAAAATAGTAGTAATGTTTGTTACATAGGGCTCCATCCCTGCTACCGCCAGCGCTTCCCAATACACATTAAACATGCTTTCAAAAGTCATAACTGACCAGACAGGTTCGAAAAGATGGGCTTTAATAACTGGAAAGCTCGAGGACATCTCCCATTAAAATGAATAGACAGGCGAATATTATGGGATCTGGTAATTTCTTTTTGCCTGCATTTTGAATTTATGAAATACTTTTTATTTTATTTTTTTTGCTTGTGCAGTTTTAGTTTTCTTAAAAGCTCATCGTAGTTCACAAACGTGTCACTCACAGAGGCCTTGACGTCATGTCCCTCTTTAATATTGTGCATATCTTAGATCTCAGATTTAAGAATCTGCTCGGATATGGGAATTTTAATATGTGTTGCTAGTCACTATTGAGCGTACATATTCAAAAAGATTGGCATTAATAAGTGAAAATATCAAGAACATTTTTCATTAAAACGAATCAACACAAGATCCAGGGAAGACCATCCAGTGTTGCTTTTAAATGCTTATTGTCATTTCTCTCTATCATCAAAGAGTTGTGCTTTAGGGTGCCTTCGTTCTAATGTTCCTAGTCATGGACATGTAAGACAACTTAGAGATGCAATCAAGGTGCAGATGAAAAAAGAGAGACTGGTTTTATGTGACGTGACCTTTGAGTAAAAAAAAAAAATCTGTTATACAAGAGAAACTCGGAGAGGATGAAAAAAAAAGAACAAGTATGTTCTGGTTGGTGTTCTCCCTGTGTTTAAAGATTTGGTTGGTTGAAAAGGCTATCTGGAGATTTGTTGGTTGAACTTCTTTGTTTTCTTGCTAGCAATTGTAATGGATTTTGAGGTCACGTGAAAAATAGTTCTTCGTTTAAGTATATATCTTCTTCCAACAACACAGATTTTGTAAGTGTATCGAATTGTAGAGATTGCACAAGTATTTGTCTACCTCAGAGATGGGTAACAGAAATTGTATGGGTGGATAAAACGACATATTATCACTACAAAAGTTTATACTTCATAGTTTGATGACCTGCATGTGGGTCTGCTAGCCAACTTGACATAAAGCTATGTTCTTTGTCAAATTTTGTTCGGTTTCCTCTGGATGTAGTTGCAGACTCCACATATTTGGCATCAGCTCCGAACATTCCAAACCTTTATATGGGACGCCATACCTCCACCTCTATGAGGAAAGATATATTATGATGCCATCTGCAACATTTGATACACTTGCCAAACCTGTGCTGGTGCATTCTACAGCATTTGATGCACTTGCCACACCTCTGTTTCCTGAAGAAATTATGTACCTCAACAGAGTTTCATTTTGCATCTGGGTTGGACCTTTCTTCCAATTTATTGTAATAAAGCGAAGAAGTTCCACATAAAAATCCTCAATCAGGCTTCTCAACCAACCAGACAATCGAATAGAGGGAGAATACCAGTCACTACATACTTGAATTATTTTCCCCTGCCTTAGTTGTTGTGACATAAAACGACTCCGTCCACTTTGAAATCAGCCTGAATCACATTTCTAAGTTGTCTCAGATGTCAAGGCTCAGGAACATTGCAAGGAAAGCACCTTAAACCCCAACTTTTCGACGGCAGAGGGAAATTAATACTTGAAAAAGAATGGAATGTTGAATAAGCAGCCATTGCAAGCAGGCCATATCTGAAAGAGAGAAGGTATTCAAAAAACTGGGATAGATGTACTTGGCAGCACCTATTAAGTAGAAAACCCAAAATTGATATTCAACTCATTTTTTACAAATAAAGAGTTTGAACATCAAGAAAACTATGAATAAGCTTCATCAATGTACATATTTTTTATCGGTCGATGGTAGACGAAATGGAAATCGTTGCCACAAATAGCCTCAGCTGTATTTGTAGCACATCTTACTTGAAAATAGAATAATTTCGGTTTATTTTTTAACAGTATTTTCCAATTTCTAGTATTTGTTTTAATTGTATTTTGTACCTTCTTCCCCAGTGTCGTTAAACATGAAGGACAAGCTTTTGTTTCTATTTCCCACTACTTCAATCTAAATAAAACCTGGTCTATTCTTTGTTTACATTTTACATTTAAGAATAATTTTTCATAGGCCATACTTATGTGGCGGTGGCCCTGTATTTAAAGAAAGAAATTGGTGGACCCATCCTGCTCCCATTCTTC